>JAIFRP010000130.1:432904-453733 GCA_032403825.1 Odynerus spinipes
CACACACACACACACACACGTATGTACGAGAAGCTCGTACGAGATTCTAATAACGTTTATCGCGACGGAGACGGCGCCTTTCCGGAGACGATAATAACGAGGAATCGTTCGGAGATTCGATCCCTTTAATTTCCTCGCTTTCAATTCGCTTATTTGTTCTGTCGTGTTTGGTCTGCGGGTGCCGTAGGAGGGACAAGGGAGGGACGGCTAGGAGGTTGGCCGGGGCGAGGGGAGAGCCGAAGGGGAAAACGAGCCGAGCGAGCATTGTTGGAGTTTCGAGTAATTTTGTGTTTCTATTTAACTTACTATTTACAATGAGACGAGTTATTCTCCGCTCGGACTTCTCTCTCTCTCTCTCTCTCTCTCTATTCCGCTTTAAGCGAGTAACTCCAAGAACTTACTCGCTCGCTCTCTCGTCTCTTCATTGTACGGACAAGTAACGAGAATATCTCGAATGAATCTCCAACTTAAACCGACTTTCCTCGAATCTCGGAAATTACCCTTTCTGTATGGCGGATCCTGCTAAATTCGCTACGATAACGAACGTCGATCGGAGCGAAGAACAAGCGAGAGAAGGAGAGAGAGTGGAAGAGAGAACAGAGAATATACGAGTAGATAAGAAAAAGCAAAAGAAAAAGGAAGAAAGTACCTTACACGGGCGTTCCACTGCTCGTAAAAAAGTCGTACGATCTTTTTATCTTATCTCCGAGACAACGTATGTATATCCCTGGATATGTACCATTAAAACTTGAAATACGTAAAAACCTGGTCTAACTAGTCGAAAATAGTTTCTACAAAACCTCTTCGTAATTATTGTTAGCATGATCATTTACACGTGTCCAACCTTAATTTTTTAAGCTCCATCGTAATGGCGTAAATTGATCGTAAACCGATCAATTGTCGAGTACAAGATATCGAGTACAAGTATTTTCGCAGATAGCAACGTAAGATAAGAATCTAGTTTTTTACTCGAGCTTCCTCGTTTCCTTATGTTTTGCGCGAGAAGAGAAATTTTATGCGAACTATTCGAAATAATAAAATCCAGTCATCGGGGTCCGGGTGATCGTAAAAACATGTTCGACTTCGTCCTGATGATACAATTATACCGGTGATCCGGTCCAGAGGGATAGAGATAGGTGGAAAGAGACGGAGACAGAGACACGAGAGAAGAGGATGAGGAAAGAGAAGAAAAGGGAACGAGTGGCGAAGTAAAAAGAAGAAGAAGGAAAGGGACGGAGCCGGCGTCGAAATTCTGTTTATAAAGTGACGAGGGTACCTCGAATTAAATTCGATCTCGTATGCCTCGACAGTGCTGTGCACGTGGCAACGTCGTCCAGGCTTTACCGAACGGATTATTCCACCCTAAATCGTGTTTTCGGTTCGAACATCGCCCTGACATTGGCATTCGCCGGCGTTAACGCCAGGGTGCTTGCCTCGATCGGTCGGACCAACGGGGTGCGAGGGGTACGAGGGGTTGCGAGAGGTGTGCGGGGCGTATGGGGGGTGTCGGGTACTTTGGGTGGGACACCTGCGTGGGCCGGGGGACTCACGCGGCTCCCCCGCCCTCTCCGTCCCATCCTACTCTACTCTTTTGTTGGCCGATATTTGTTTTTTCCCTAATGTTACCCGGCAGCTCTCGGTTGTCCCATGTCGAATACGAGATCACGACCGGGACTCGTTTAAGCTTCATTCACATCGGGGATACGTGCTCGTGCGATATTTGATAAGTTTTACGGACAAATCTTGGCGATAATTGGATATTTAATTCGTTACTACACGTGCGCGCACGTTGAGACACGAGGACGGGATGAAAAAAAGCATTTGGTAGATTTTGTTAAAGGATCAGAGGGTATCTTCGACCTCGCGAAATAATAAGAGGCCATGGGGCTTTTACTTAAGTAAGCGTTCGGAGTTCGTTTTCCCTTTCGTTCGCTGTTATTCAAGAAACCGGCGGTAAAGGCTCGAAGGAAAAGTTTTCGGGCATTTCTCCGACTTAACGAGTTTTTAATTTTTCCCCTCGTTAACGAGCTTTTAATTTTTCTTTCGAATCCATGCGGAACGCGCGCGTGCGCCCAACGCACCGGAAGCACATACCTTCCTACCGCAACGCCTTTCAATAATGTTAATGGACGTCGCTCGGATCCGCTAACGGCTATTTTAATAACCGAGAGAGCTCTGTCTTCCCTTCTTTATTCTATTTACTTATTTTCTTTCGAACTCGCTCGAAAAGTATTACTTTATCACGCGCGAATGATCTACTTAGTCGTAATCGTTTTAATTAATTTTTCTTTTACCACCGACGAACCTCGTGCCTCGAGCTTTGTCTCCGAATTCTTTTCGGATAAGTAAACTTCTTTGAAAGATATTAAGGATGGCAGATCGGGGATTGGAGATCGCGCTCGACGCATGATCGGAACGTAGCGTCAACGATAAAGACGTAGAAACGAGGTCCTTTATACCTGTCTCCCTTTTGCAATTTACTCGAACGTATAACTATCGAGGAGCGGCACAAGCACGTTCGTTCGAATATTCCGCTGGTCTCTTCTCGCTTACGCGAACGAAACGAATCTCAGGACGTTAGCGAGTTTAATAGTTCTGGTTTTCGTTTCTCGTAATAGCCAAGACACTGGTACGAGCCAGAAGAACGTGGTCGATCTTTTTCTCCTGATACGCCTCTTCGATCTCGAGAGTGAGAAAGGGGGGAGAGAGGGAGAGAGAGATCGGGGAATTCGTGCACGTGAATAAATCTGTGAACGGGCCGTAAAATCGTCCACGTTTCCGAAGACCGAAACTTCTTAATGCGAGCCAAGGTAGACACGCGGGGCAACACGAATCGTTGGACGGAATCTCGGACAGTCGTAAAACCCTGGATTCTTTCCAGGTTTTTAAAATCGTTCTCCCTTTATCTCCATCTTGTTCGCTCCCTCTTTCCCTCTCACTCACTCTCGTTCTTCCTCCAGGACCGCATCGTGAACTTACAAAGACGATTATCCGAACGATAATCAGCCCGAATATATTCCAGCTGCCGCGCGTTATTGCGCGCACGGTCCGCTCGCGAGCTTAACGTAGGACCGATATGAAAACGTTCGAATTTATGACTCGGTATAAATCTCTCCTCTCTAGTTACAGATAACGCCTACATAATTACTACTAACGAGTCTTGTCGTCCTCGAAATAAACCGGCTACATTGTGCCGTCCACTTTGGGATCCCTCTTTCCCTCGCCTTCTGTCCCTTCTACCTCGTGCTTCGACCACGATCGAGTTCCCGGCATCGCGCTGTGGGATTTTAGTAGTCCTTCCAAAAAATCCTCGCTTTCTCCAACGAGAAATTTATCTCGCGCGGCTCTCGAAAATTTCTGTCGCCCGAGAATCTCTTAACTCGAAGAAAAGTATCCCCCGTTTCGACATCTCGTTAAGATTTAATCCGCGCAAATTTCTTCGCGAACGCACTCGAACGCGTTTATATACTTTTCCTCGAGTATTTTCCGGCGCGCTTCGAGAACTCGCCAAAGTTATATCTCGCTCTTGCGAATGTTTGGAAATGCATGACCATACTTCGAATAATAAGTTTCGCGTTGGTGGTACTACTGGCCTCCGCCAGCCCCGGTAGTAGTAGACTACAAAGTCCGTCGCTTTTAGAACTCCGAGGCAAATGAAACTTTCTCTCGCCGTGCCTTCGTTTCTTCGCTTTAATTTCGATTTACGGAAAGTTTCGCTCATTTTTTTCTCCTTTTCTCGTTCTCGTTGCGTATACAGAGGGTTCTTGGATCAGGAAATATATCGGACATTATCCGGAACTTTCGAAAACGCTGAGATATTTGATCACCAGTATCTGCGGTTCCGAGAGTCGATCGACGGCAAAAATAAATGGAACGAGCGGAAGAAAGAATTGTTTCCACTTTCCTGGGTTACGGATCCGCGTCTCGTCGGCAACGCCACGGAAGATGCTGCGACGAGTTCCAGACACTGACGTATCCCAGACAACCTGACGTTAAGTATATCAAATCGTTGCTTTTATTCGAGCGGCGCCTTTTTCGATACCATAATCCCTCATAATTTTAATCCACTAGAGAAGCATGTCAGCCTCGATTAGAACGAGACGAGAACTAACGACCACCACCGTCCTAGCATAAAAGAGGGAACTCTCTTGATTCCTAAATGGCGCTTTCGACGAGTACGAAGTTTCGCTTTACGATGGGATGCAGTCTCGTCGTCGTTGCGGGATTAACGCCCTTCTTCGCGGACACGAAAGCCCTTCGATTTACGACGGCGTCGAGTAGGTTCAAGAAGGCTCCTCGGTTTCCCAAACTTTCGACGGTTTTATCTCGAACAGAAGAGGTTAAGAGAGGGAGGAGAGAGAGAGAGAGAGAGAGAGAGAGAGGATAAGACGACGAACGAGGAAGGTAGAACCGAGGCACGGCTAAGGGATTGTGCCTAATCAAACGATCGGCCGACGGTGCTCGATCGAGAGAACGACTTTTACTCGATCAAGCAGAAAAGTTAAGGTCTTCGAACCGGGGGAAGGAGGAGAGAGAACGAGCACGCGAGCAGCCACCGACAGTGAGTGATAATTTATGAGAGGGGTAGGAGCTTGAACGGCTGCGTCGGGAAGAGACCAGGATAGACGTGTATTCGTCTCTACGCTTGTATACGTGTATTATGTGCATACATATATATGTATATACATATATAGCTCGGAGGCATACATCTAGTATCAGACTTTGGAAGAAAATCGAGCTAGGGAGAAGGGGTTAAGTGGATTGAGAGAGTAGGATACCTAGATGTTGCTCGTAGCACGTATCGTAAACTGCTGAAACTTTGGGAAGACTTTGGAGGGAAGTAGCGTGCAGATATTATTGAAGCCCTTTAAGATTCTGGATAGACGTCTCTCTCTCTCTCCTCCTCCTCCCCCTCCTCCTCCTCTCGCGTACACATAAATGCGCACATGTACACACACTTGGCGAAGAACGTTACCACACCGAAAGCACACGGAGCGTGCTCCCCGTTCTCTCGCGATTAGACGCGCGTTGGACGTGACCCGTAGAGAATCTACGCTCCAGTTAATTTTCTTTCGCGATGCTATGCCTTTGCTTTGGAGAATATTCAAGGAACTTCCGTCGAGAATGCCGCTGGACTTCGTTACGCTTCCGCGCGCAGCTTACGAGAGTTTCAAGAAAAATCCGCGCGTTATAATTCAAAGTACGGGTTACGTTAATCGATAGTTGAATTAATTATGAAACATGTGTACTTCAGTTTCGTATTCATTTTATTCATTAAACTATCGTCATATACAAAACAATGTATAAACTTACGAAGCTAGGTATACTAATCATCTATAGAATATTTGATCGTTTTCGAAAGTTACCATAGCACGTTTCCAACGTTCGTGCGACCCATTTCAGAGACACTTCGTATCTAGTATATGTATATATGCATCTACGAGTGCTCGCGTCTCTCGGTTTCCTAACGTCAGGAAGTGAACGCGTGAGAATCGAGGTTGTCGCGGCAAGGCAAAAGCTCTCGAAGGAGACCGAGCGTGAACGGGAAGCCACGAGGAGAAGAGGAGATTCGAAAAAGCATTTTCGACGAATTCGAGCATTCGTGAAGAATCCGAAAAACGAGAAAGAGAGCGAGAGAGAGAGAGAGAGAGAGAGGGGGGAGGGAGAGAATCGGCGTCGTGGAAGTAGAAACGGTACCGTGAGCAGCTTTTTCTCTAGTCATCGACGCGAATCCCCCGTCCGGTGACGTTAGACGTTAGCTGAAAGAAAGATAGAGGGAAGCAGAAAACGCGACCTAAAAACGGGCACAAACGTATTTGCGCGCGTGCCTCTCTCTTCCTCTTTCTTTGCTTCTTCCGCTTTCGATGTCCCTTTCGTTTAGAGTAAAAGCCGAGTTTCGTGGTAGCTTGCCTTTCTAAGAGAATGAACAAGAGGAAAAAGCGTCTCTCTCTCTCTCTCTCTCTCTCTCTTTCTCTCTTTTTCTCTCTTTTGCTCTCTTTCTCGAGTCTCTCACCAGAAATTTTACGCCTTTTATCCAGCGTTCGGTCGAACTTTTTTACGGATACCTACTGCTTCCATCGAAACTTTGACGTTCTCGTAATTCATTCCTTTTAGCGCCTTTGTAAATGGCAGAAATCGTTTTTCTATATTTTCCTACGATCTGCGTAAAAACGCGCTCGTAACGAAAGATATCGAGTAACGACTGGTGCTGCTTTTAAAACGATCACGTAACTGTACGTATCTTCCAACGCGTTTAACGAATATAATAATCTTGCGTGTTTTTTCCGAGCGAGGATATCACGTAGTAAACGAGTGTAATATTTTTAGGGAAAACACATCGTTACGCGCTGAAATATTAATATTAATCGGATAAATCCCAGGTCGGGTGAACTTTTCTCTCTTTCTCTGCGCTTTTTTCCCAAAGTTAGACCTCCGCATCGAATTATCTGGTATTTCAAGCACCGTGATAACAACGCAGCACGTGCGTTTACTCGTGAGCAACAACAGCAACAACAAGCAACCAAACAAAATACCTTTGAGCGATTTCTCCACCGACGTTTACTCTAAACGTCTCGCGTAAGGTAAGGCTAAGGTAAATTTTCTAAGGCGCGTGGCCGTTGTGCCGTATAACTACCTACCTACCTAACCCTGCTTTTATTTTCCGTCTTAATTAATTTTCTTTGCACCGCAAAACACTTAAGTTACGCTCTCCCGATCCATAACGAGTCGTCTTTATCGCGTCGCGTCGGTTCAAAGATAGAAGACCTTTAAAACAAATTTTCGAATTACTCAATATCAGTACGGATTTAAAGTTGTCTTTCAATTATTTCTTGATTTAGGTGTCTTCTGTGTTTAACGAATGGCGCGGCGCGAATTTACTCACTCTTAATTGCCTCTAATTCGGACGATAATTCACCGTGGGGTCTCGCACCGTGTCAAGAAATTCAAAGTGGTAGCTTTAATAGTAAAAGCCGTTACATAGGCATTACCACCGAGCAGGTGCTTGGCCGGCACTTTCTGATATTCATTTCCCTGGATACTGTAACTTCGAGAGTGACGATGAGCAGCTGTTCCAAGTTTCGAGTACAACGGTTTTCATGCGTATTTCACTCTCGGCATCACCCTCTCCCAGCTCTCGCTCTTTATTTCCATCTACTGTCTAATGGTACGTTCTTATGCAAACGCAAATGTTCGCCGCGCACGCTATTATAAAAGTAGTTTTCTTGTGGAAACAGTCGTGAAAAAAGCTCGTCGTACACGCGAGTTCCCATCACTTTGTGCGCGCGCGTTAAGGCAATTCGTTTGCCGGGTAATTAAGAGCCGTGCGATGTCGACGGTACGAAGCAAAACGATTCCTTTGCCGTCCGACTTTGGCTTTTCGGAATTTTATACATATATATATATATTATCGTTCTTGTGAATATCCGCTGAGGCCTTTTTGAAGTTCGAAAAAGAAGAAGAAGAGGAAAGGAAAAAACAAAAAGTGAGCGAAAAGAGATCTCGGTCTTTGAGATTTAAATTTTTGACGAGTTTCCTCGAGCTACCCCTCCATCGAACGTTGACCTTTAACAGGAAAATTTATTAAAAATAATTTCGCGGGCAGAAGTCCCGATCCTCGGCGGAAGTTCCTGGGAATAAAACTTTTTCCGAGTTTAAGCATGCCACCCTCGAGGATACTTCCTTCGGAATTAAATCACGTCGTTCTACGACCTGCGAAGCATTCTTCCCGTTTTCTCTCTTTCTCCCTTTCTCTTTTTCCCCCTTTAGAGCGCAGAAACGTAGATAGAACGTGTTGCGACTCGAAAGTATGGTAATTAAGTACAACGAAAAATATCCTATTTATTTCCTTTTTTCTCGTCGCTGCGAAACTATTTTCTACGAACACGTTCACTCCCTAAGGATCTTTTGAGCTTGTTAATTTCGAGTCAACGTCGTTAAGACGTCGTAGCGTCGTTAATTCTAACGAGTTATTAACGCTCGTCGCGTTGCGATGAAATTGATCGGAAATAATTCAAAAATGACGCGACTTTTCTCTTTCCTCCTTATTCCCGGATGGAAGATGAAAGTTTTTCTTGAAAAGTCACAGGACTCGTCTATCTTCCGATCTTCCAAATTGGTCCCGGCCCATCGAAATCTCGGAGACCGATCTGCGGTCAAAGGGGCATCGCGCGTCGTCGACGGCAGCAGCAAGAACAGGAACGGCAGCAACAGAAGGAACAGTGATCCCGTATTCCGCGTATCTCCTACGAAAAGAAGAGGAGAAGGAGAAGGAGGGGGAAGAAGAAGATCCTTCCGTGTCTTCGTAGCGGAAAACTTACGTTCGGCGTAGCACGAATCCGCTCGACGACGTCTACGCACGACGAGCGGCGGGTCTACGCCCGCCGTCTAATTAATTTTCTTTGTAACTCAATTCCGTCGCGACGCTCGAGGTAGAGCAAAAAGATGCCGTCTTGTAGAAGACAGAAGAAAAGAGATAGATAGATAGATAGATAGAGAGAGAGAGAGAGAGAGAGAGAGAGAGGAGGAATTTTACTCGCGGAGAAGAGGGAGCGAATAACTGCAAAGAGGCCCTTCCTTACTGCGAAAGAGAGAAAAAGATAGAAATAGAGAAAAGAGAAAGAAAGAAAAAGAAGGAGGAGGAAATCACGGCACTGTCATATTGGCGGACTTAATAAAGACCCACCTTTACTCGCGAAACTTTCGCCCAACGAAAAATAGCCCGGATGGGGGAGAGATGGAAAGGAGCGTGACGGAGAATTTCCTTTTTCGAAAGTAATCAGCGCCTCTTCTAACGCGAACTTCTCTAAGTAGTCGTTAGGGGGTGGAAGAGAGTGGCTGTGCCGTTTGGAGGGCTATAGGGACGAGGGAGTGATGGGGGGGGGTTTGCCCGAAGAAAGGAGAAGATTTCCTGCTTGCGACGAGAACCTTCCTCTCCTACCATATCCTACTCTTCTTTTCCTCTCGCTTCCTCTTTCAAACCTCCCTACCTCCCTCGCTTTCTTTTTCTTATGGTAAAGCTCGTAGAAGTCGTGGCGCACGCGAACGAGCAGCTGCGACAGAAACAAGAAGAAGAAGAAGAACGAAAAGAGGCTGCGCGTCCTTTTTCGGAAGGATGTTAACCTGGTCTCGGAGTTAAGCTATCTAAGCCACAGGAAATCGTACGATCGTTCATCATCGCACCCCTACTCTACACCCTGTGTCTCTTTTCTACTCTCATCCATCCCTTGTTTTTTCCTCGTCTTTCCGATTTTTCATCTCCCTACATATATCTCTCCTCCTCCATTCCCTTCCCTTCCCTTCCTTTCTCTTCTTCCATTCACCATTTTATTATACAGAAACGGTCAACTCAGCAACGTCGAATTGTAAAGTCGAAGGCGGCCTTTACGGGTTTTCGCATTAAGGAAGACGCGGCCGAGCCAACGCGAATTCGGCAAGAAATTAGGGCACACTCGAGTCAGCGGAATCTCGCGAATCTATTCCGAATGCTATTCCTCGAGGATGGTTGGTGCATTCCCCCCATCCTCCCTTCGGTAGACTTCCTCGTCTCGTCTCGTCTCGTCTCGTCTCGTTCAACGAATCGATATCGATTAGGTACGACGTAAAAGAAATACGCGCATGCCGAGCGTGTAACGACGAGTGTCGTTTACGGAAATTCGCTTGGCCTGGATAATTAGAAATCGACGGATTCCAATTACTGCAATAGCTTTAATTTTGATCGTGGCTAACGACTTGGAAGGGCTCCCAAGATTCGATGAAATAAGTAGACGGTTTGATTCGAAAAATAAATTTACTTTAAATTAACACGCATCGTTGGTTCGCGATAAAAGTTAAAATAAGAATTGTAGCTTGTGCTAGCTAAAAATCATTATCTATCCATTCGAGTGAACGCTCGTACGTGTCGTCAAAATCTAGAACTCATTTGGCATACGAGTACACGTAAAGTTCAATGCATCCAATTAGCCGAACGTTGGAGGGCGCTTAGATTGCTCGACTTCGTATCCATCGACCAATGGCTCGGTATATAGTATATATAATATATATGTATATATTTGTTTTGCTTTGTCGATGTGTCATGTCTATATTCATCTATACACTACGGTCTTTGTAGCGCCCTTACGAGCCCTCGGTAAACAAGCTCTTCTACGGCACGCGCGCGGACGCTTCGCTCCGGGTTATCCATGCGAGCGGCATTAACGAGGAAGAGGCTGGAAATTACGAGCGGGAGACGACTTCTTTCCGCCCTCGGTGATCTCGAGTGCTACCGCGCGCAAGCCTCTTCCGTTTCTTATCCCTCGAACTCGACGTCAAAGTGTGCCTACGTTGTATGCATAAAATATCTTCAGCTTGAACCTCGATCCAATTTTCTCGAATACCAATAATTTTCATAAACAAAGGAACACACATTTTTCGAGACCAAAGCAAGTTATTAATTAATGTTGATTTGTTTTGTAACATTTAATATACAACTAGGAAACAACGTACTAGTACGAGACTCTTTGAATTTGTTCTCGCGGAGATGTTGTTTTTCCACATGTTCGATTTACTTCTCTCGAAATAAAGGAAAAAGCGGTTAATCGGTTTCAGACTATGCTATACAGACACTTTATACCTACATGTATATGTATATCTATAGAATATATATTTTCTTCGATGAAATCGACTTTCCCCTTTTCGTAGCGATATAAATTAGCGACCGAACGGACGTTTACCCGATCGTTTCCCGATGAGGCGCGATCGAGCGCGATCGGGCGCGAGTTGCTCTAAAACGGCGTATTTTCCGGTTCTCTAATGGAAGCGACGTGAATATGCATAGGTGGAGGAGGCGAGCGTGGTGGAGGGCAGAGGACGAGAGGGAGAGGGGGCTGTATCACTGCATTCATAGGAGAAAATTCGATAAAGCGTAGATAGCATGCGCGCGCGCGCGAGTGAACGGATACCGTGAAGCACAAAGTCGTTGATGTCGTTAATTTCCATCGTGTTGGGGGATTAGAGTTACCTCTCCTCGTGTTTTGGATAACCCTGTGTGCAGTGTAAGCATGTTACTGGGAAAGCGGTGAAGAGAAATGAGACGTGAAAGAGGAGGTAGACTCCTCTGGAAAGCTAAGATCCCCTCGACCGTGTCCCGGCAATGTTGTTTTATACGTTCTCAAAGGACAGAGCGAGAGAGCGAGAGAGAGAGAGAGAGACATCACTGTTTCGTAGATGTTATGTCAGCTTTCGCTTCGGTACCACAAACGTATAACATCCTTCTACTTCTTCTTCTTCTTCTTTTGCTTCTTCTTCTTCTGCTCGAATTCCGAAGGCAGCGGATACCACTTCGTGAAAACCGTATAATAATGATAAGTAAATACGCTAGCGTACCCTCGCACGACCTAACAAAGCAAACTTTCAGAAAAGAGAGCGAGACAGAGAAAACGGTCAGTTCTTCATGAAAAATTTATTCGACGAATCTCCCGTGGTTGGTGATTCACTTTGCACAAAGTGACTTTGAGCGTTGTCCATAATCGACATATAATTAAGAGCGAAATCAAAGCTCGCAATTTGATTAATTTTCTACCTGAGAAACAGGAGATGAAAAGTATTTCAACAACGTTCTTTCAGTTTTAATCGTTCCTACATTTTCTTATTACGATTCCGTTTAAAATTGGAAAAAGAAACTCGTATGCTTTTTTACCCCCGTGTGAGGAAGAAATATCTCGAGTCATCGTTAACCGTTCGATGCTGCATCGTGGAAAATCATACGGTTAGATACATATATTTATATTTATGTGCATACATAGGTGGGTACGTACGTGATCGTATACGTACCTACGTGAGTACAGGAAAAGTATATTTCCAGAAGGCACTCTTGGTATTCGTCACGAGTGGCGCCGAGGGATTTAAAGTGGGGAAGCACATCATTCTATTGAGAGGTAAAAAGTTTTAGTCTTCGCGCGAGGCTTCGTCCGAAATATAAAATACTTCAGAGACTTGGACGTTTTATCGTGGCGATTCCCGAGATACCGCGAGAATGCGTGCACGGTGTTCCGGTGCTTCATCCACCTAAGAAATTCTTCTTGATCAACAGCAACGTTTCGTATCGCAAAGAAAAACGAATATAACTGATTAACGAACGAGGCGAGCTCGCGAAACTCGAGAAGGATAAATCGCGAAGGCGATGATAAGAAATGATAAAACGATCGTGATATTTTGAGTTATTATTAGAATCTCAAGCCCCTTGTCTTAAAATAAATGATCATAGAACTTATCGTTAGATTTATTTCATAGACTCATATCGAGGATCATTCTCGTCGCTTCTATTGGACCATCGACCGACAGGAATCTTCGATTAAACGGTTTTCCAAACGTACACACTTGCCACAAATGAACGGCTTTACGCGTACTGTACTGCCAGTATTTCACTGACGCGAAACATCTTCGAACGCGGATAGACGCCATAAAGTCTGCATGGTATTACACACACGCGGGCGCGCGTTTGGGTTACTTGATCATAAATCGAGGTCACGCCTCGTGAATAATTACTTTCTCTCCTTCGTAGGTAACAAGGGTACCATAAAGCCGATTAACGGAGTCGTGAAGTCTTGAACTGCGATAATTAATGCCTAACACGGAATTATGGTCTATGAACGTCGTCTCTTCCCCGTATCTTACGCTGCAAACTATGTTGCACCGTTAAAGAGGGTGGATTCCTATTGTGGAATCGTAAAAGTAGCGCAAAAATCATTGAAAATTGTTCGACCACCGGACTAAATCAGATTTCGTGCGAAAACATTATCACGGCTCGCCGTCCTCGTCTCGTAGAATCGCGTTCACGATAAGACGAATTGCGAGAAGAGTTAGAGGGGGGAGGGGGAGTGAGTAATTTCGTTTCTGTCGGAGGAACCAAGGAGGATGGGGATGCTAGGCGGTACGGGGGTTAGAGGGTCATGACAACGGTTCGCTCTCGCTAAGATAACTCCACCGTTACGAATTAACGTGCGACTACAAAACGGTTAATTAAAGTACCCGTCGCCGTAAAGTTTCCTACGTTTGTCACATTGTCACGGTCCGTTCGTTCCTTATGGCCGCAGCCGGTGGTGGCGCGATAGTGGTGGTAGCGGCGGTGATGGTGGTCCCGCGTCGTTTTCGTTGTCGGTCAGATTCGTACTGGAAATTACTACGATGCGGAGAACGCGTTAATACGCGCGCGAAATAACACTCTCTCTCGAGGTATGGAGAAGGACGAGAGGAGGAGGAGCGAAAACACGTCGTTTCGTCCAGTTCGCGCGCACCACGAAAAAGGTTCCTTCTCTCTCGTACGCTCCCCCTCCCTCCGCCGTCCATTTTTTTCGTTCTCGTGCCATGCCCTTCTTTTTTTTCAAGCCATCACGGCGTCGGCCAGGATAAACCTCGGAGCCGACGTTTCGTGGCTGGCACTAAAATTGCGGTCAGCTGGAACGTTGACGGGCACGGACCACCGCGGCTTCTAACCGAGCGTAACGAAAATATCGACGCACTGTCGAAGTGTATGCCCGATTAAATATATGGTGGACGAATATGTATGCGTGCGTGTCCGAAAAGGGAGAGAAGATACCCACGTGGGGGACGAGACCGGCACGGGAATTCGAAAATCGTCTGATTCATTTTCTGTCATTTTTGTGCGTAGGTATCGATGGTTTTTTGGCGGGGCCGGTTTAATGTTCGAGAGAAAGCTTCGAATTGGATGAAACCAAAAAGGAGGTTCGGAACAATGCCGGAGAAGGGCAGAAAAGAGCGAAAGTCTTTTTGCGCGTCGAGCTCGTCGATCCATAAAAGTTTTCAAAGGATCCGCTTGCCATCATTGGATTTTACTTCGTTTAATAACTACGCTCTAACGTCCGTTGATAGTGAGTAATGGAGTCGTAAAATTTCTTCGCGGAACTGCCGCGGGAATAATGAATTTCACGGAATGATTTTTGTCAAGGACGAGAAACGAACGAACGAATTTTCTGGCGAAGCGTGAGATTGCGAGCTACGTCGATCGGAACTTTTGTTTGATTTATGGAAGGAAAGACGTTTGCTTTCCTACGTTCTTTATACGTTCCGGAAAATTGAAACTTTTCCGAACGCTAGACGATACTTTCGCGTTTATATACGTTCTCATAGCTATCGCGGCTAGTTTAATGCCGGCATGGTCAACTTTGCTCGACGCTTTTCGTACGATACGACCTAAAATCGTCTTTTTTTGGAAAAAGGAAACTATAAAGATCGAATTGTACGCTGATCGAATTCTATCATCTTTGTTTATGCATACTTTCTCGAAGGGAGGAAAGGGGTGTTGGGTCGTGTGCTGGACAGTTTTGCGCTCTCGAATGGATTCGAGAGACCGAGACGTAACCTATTAGCCGTACTTTGTCTCGCGTCCAAATTGCTCGGCAACTTTCCACCCTGGGAGTTTGCTCGCGTTAATAAAACGCGACACATGGACGATTATACGGTGAACGCGCCTACGTACACGTATACGAACCAATATATTATATGTAATTATCCAGGTGGAAAGTTAAACATCATTGAATAATGTCCTATTAAAAGCCTCCTGCGAAATTATAACATAGCGTTAGCTCGACTCGACGAGGATTCGTTTTTGGAAAAGCTAGCGTTAGTACTACTAGAAAGGGTTGCTAAGGAAAAGTTTCACGGCGTCGTTACGTTTCCTTTCACGGATTACATAAAACGTAAAGCATAATGAACGAGTTAAGTACCGAGTTAGCGGAGTTTAATTGAATTTCCTCGGTGGTATAGTACGTTATTGGAGAAACTTATTATCACGTGCGACGCGCGTTACACACGCATTACGTTCTGCCGCATAAACGGGGATACATAGGACGCGAGACACGTAAAGAGTAAGAAAGCCTGTATCGTGGTGGTGCTGGTGATGGTGGTGGTGGTGGTGGTTCGTGGAAAGGCGAAGGGGGTTTCTGGGGTGGTAGAAAGGACGAAGGGAGAACGACTATGACACGATGAGAGGACGAGCAGCAAGAGAAGGAGGAGGAGGAGGACGACGACGACGACGACGACGACGAAATGGTTAGGGCTTCTCGACAATATCACTCCGCAGGAAGTTTCCGGCTAGTTTTCCTCCGGAATTTATATCCGTCGACGACGTAGCTACCTTCGTAGTCGCCATAACTCCTCTACGTGTGAGCCCCACGTTGGTGCTTTTGCAAACGATTAGTTACACCAAGTATATATATTATGTCTATATGTAAGTATACGTATGTACGTACATACTTATCCTCGTACACGCGTATTGCTCAGGTATTTGCGAATACACCGCGAAGATTTCAGCTTTTCCCGCAATAACGGTAAGAATAAACTCTCGTTTTCCGAGATAGCGAGATTTCGAGCGCAGTCAAAAATGCCGCGCGTTGCTCGAAGTCGGTACTGGCTGGAAATTAAAAGTTACGTTTATATACATACCTACATTATATCGCAGGCTCGGTAACTCTCGAAACGAGAACTCGAGTAGGTAGGTATATCGTAACGTCTACCGTGTGGATAATTACACGCTACTAATTAATTAATTATTTTTTTTTACGTTATTCTCCGATGCAACCGGCATAAATGGAACCGTGCACTTAATTTCGAGGCTGAGAAGGAATACGAGGCACAGAGGATGGCGGTCGTTCTTTCTATAAAAATGGATTGTAAGTACCGTTTCTTATCGGAGTCGAGCTTGGATCTGGTGCAACTGGTGCACGAAATGCTTGCATGGTGCGCCGAACGTCGGCTAATTCGTGTACAATTACATTTAGCCGTGACCAGGCACTGTTAAGCAGCTCGCAGCGACAGCGAGAGGAGCTTCGTATTTTTGTTAGCATAATTAAGTCATTAGTATTATCTAGAATCCTCGCTTAACAGTAATTAATAAAATGGTGATATTAGAGAGAGCCGTATGCGGAGATAATATGATGTTTTAAAAAACTTGAAATGTAAGAGTACATACTAGAAAGCAGTATACGTGTATTCTGATCGATTTAAAAATGGCACTCGTTTTTAAAAATCTTATATTCGTTTATGAAAAGAAAGGGAGAAAGAGAGAGATAGGGATACTCGAAGAATCTTTTGCAATTACATTAGACGAAATCCTTGGCAGATCGGTGGCGCAGATAGTAAAGTTGTCGAGGCCGGCAACGTGGCTCGGGAGAGCGTGCAACTTGGAGGCAAACAATCCTTCTCGAAAATGTCGAAAAGAGTTATCCCGAGTGATATCGCTGAGTGGATTGCCCTGTACAAACAACCGAGGACGAGTATACCTAGTACTACTATTCGTGTACGAAGTCGTGTAGCGTATCCGTGTCTCACGGTGTCTCTCTATCCTTGTGTACGTGCGCGTAAAGATATACCCGTATCATAGGTTGGAAGCACGCGAGAGCGGGAGTACATCCTTAAACGAAATAACGGGGATCCTTGGTGCTAGTTCGCGCTAAACGGAAAACTTTTCGGCTTCCCTATCTCCGGGTCTGGCTCGCGTCTCAAAATTTTACTCCTTCGCGAAACCGGTGTTCAAAGTTAAGTAACGTCGATTATTCCTGGAGAACACATTTTTCCGTTTCAATGGACGCTCGATGAAAGTTTTCTTCTATTAGGTACTTTCGGTAGATCTAACGGAAGAAGTAACGGTAATCGGGTCGATAAGAAAAATCAACTTTCTTCGGACGCGATAACCGTTCCGTTCATCGTTAACTAGTCGACCGAAAATATTCACCAAATCCAAGATATCTACGATTGTTTCCTCTCTACGGGGTAACCGAATAAATCATTGAAGTGGTCGAAAATCAGCGTTCTCCTGGAATCGAGAGAGGGAGAGAGAGAGAGAGAGAGAGAGAGAGAGAGAACGAGACAGAGCGTGTACCTAATGTAAAAACAGTCACGGATATCGGGCGCAAGTGTTTTGCGAGATCCAGCAATATCTTATCCGTGACAGTGGAATCGCTTCTTCATCGTTTACCGCAGCACTTTTCAATGATGGCGTACTTTCTTACCCCTCCATCCCTACCCAACTATTCTCCTCTCTCCCCTCTTATCTCTCGATCGCGATAACTTTTTTGGCCGTTCCTCGCGACTTTCCGCGCTCGCGAGTTTTCCGTCCTTTTTCTATACCCTCTTTCCTTCCTTTCCCTTTTCCCTTTCCCTTTTCCAGTTATATCCGTACGCTGACGTCGTACAAACTTTTCCGCAATCCACTTATACGATCGGCCTCTCATTCCCACCCCCCCTCCGCCCCAACCCTCGCCTTTCCCACCTTTTGTACGTGGACCCGAAGTTCGTCGTTATGTCAGAGGGCAAAATCGATTTTCTCCGTGAGTCGAAATCGCTTTATCTGTTGCGCGGGATTTATGTCGAATATTCGACGTTTTAGAACGTTAGCGTGGCCTTATATATGTATAGTATCGTGCGCTCTCTCCTTCGAGCGGCACTATCACGAGAACGGGCTCTAAAACGGCGCGTACGCGATTAAACCTCCTCGATAAGCGTAAGTTTCCTTCCGCCACCATTTTCTTGGCTCCCTTTCGTCCTTGAAAGAGGATCGTTCTTCGATCGAGGAAAAATGTCCACGTGATAGAGAAAGCGAGCGGGCGAGTTTCCCTTCTTCCTATTAAATCGGATATGGGTTCTGCCGAGGCTCCCCAAAAGCTTTTCTTCCTTCCTTCGATTTTCGGGAGGATATTCTAGAGATGATTTAGAGATCGATTTGGGATATTCAGATTTTTTCTAAAAATATTTTACAATGAACGAGAAAGCTTTTGAATTTCCCGCTAAAAGACGTTAAAAGCTACGTGCGCGTCTTTTAAAAATCACGAGAATATCTATGATGGAAAGGAACGCGAAGTCACGCGAAGTCGACGCGAAGTCGTTTCGGTAGGAAAAGGCGTCGGTATTTATTGGCGTTGTTCCGTTTCCGGAATCCGTACGGCACATTTACCGCCTGTGAGCGCGAGAATTTTCTACGAAGGTAGAAAGTTCGAAGCGCGATAACTTGTAACTACCCCGAAAGAGAATCGACTTCGATATCTGCCCACTCTCTTTTTTCTTTAACTAACTTAAATCGACCGAATCGATTCGAGCTCGCGACGTCATCGAATCTTAAAGTGTAAGATTTTTTTTTTATTGGGTCACCTTTGCGCAATTTTTTGTTTAGCTCCAAAGACAAGTTTACCGAGCACGGTGGTATTTTAATTTCAAAGGAAAAGACTTTGATTCATTATTATAATAAGATCGAAAAAGTCGGTGTGTACGAGAAAGCGCATACACGCGAGCGCGTGGTTGATGTACGCGCGTGATTTTTCACCGCGGCGTATTTCACGTTACACGGTGAGATTAAAGAGCGACGGTGGTTACGAGAGTGGACGTGCCCGCAAATATGTACACTGCTGCGAAGCTAAAGGGAGTAAAAATTTCAACGATATATTCATCGGAAAATCGACTTCGAAGTAGTTTCCGCGCAAACTCGCACAAGCGTGCGTATTTAAGGAGGTGACGACCGCTCGTAGATTCTTTTAAAGTTGAAATAGCGCCTTCTCGTAAATACGAAAGTTCTTAACAGTGAAGTATGCGTATATACGTAGGTGTGCCGTGAGCAACGGATATAGTATGTACACGTGTACTACCAGACGAGTAACCATTGTGAAGTTGCTCTCTACTAGGAAACATTGTTTTCTTCTTTTCTCCTTTTTACGCATAAAAACGTACACGCGCGTGAAGAAAAATGCGTCCAAGGTGAAAAATAAAATAGCGTTCATTTAGGTAGGTTTCTTTTGAAATACATTTTCTAAATCGATTAAAACGATTATCCCCGATGCGAACGTTAGCGTCCATATCGGTCAGAGTCGATCATAGAGTGGCCCGTACCATCGAGCGGCTTGTTAAAATATTTACGAAGACCATAAAGGTAACGCACATAATATCAAAGCCTAATCAAATATTTGCGCAGGATAATGGTAACCTCTCGAATATTAAGCGTTCTCTTCATGGTTAAGATATACAGTAGGCCAATCGTATAATATTTCGCGAATTGGTTTAGTGAATTATAGATGCGTTTCCGCGTCCAGTCGAGCCCTGCGTTCGACGCGCTCTAATATTCCATACAATATGGAAATTGATGCTTTTAAGATGACCTATGAGATTCTCTCCCCTTCTCTATATTCTGGCTCACCCTAATGTCGTAAAAGTAATTTCGACCTATAAGCTTTTTCCGAAGGTATATGTGGCGCATAATTTCGAAAAGATTCAGTTCGATTTATTCTCGCGAAGCAAAATTGCCGTATAGATATAAAATGATGTTTAAATAAAAAGAAAGTTCTGGAATATATGGAATCGATCTGTTATGCGGAAAACGCGTAATCGATGTTAGACTCGGTAAGTCTCCGAATAACGAAGAATTCTGTCTGCTGAATTCTTTTATAGGTATTTAAAACAAGGATTTCCGTCTTGGAAAGAATATATTTAACAAAAGTTCTATTAGATACAGACAACTTATGTATTCAAAGGTCAGAGTAAAAGTGCGCATAAGGACGTTGTTAGAGGATTGATGAAGGGCAGAGTTGGCTAAGGAGAAGGAAATGCTTAAGACTAATTGGTTCATTTTAAAAGAGTAGGGATGAGGAATGCATTAGGAAGAACGCAGGAAGCGGGTGACGAGCCCGACTTGGTGAAACCGTCCGTTTATAGAATATGTTTAATAAATACTTGATAGGACCGGAGTACGGTGACCGCTTTTGAATATAGTCTCCATGACAGATCGAACGCCATAACGACTTGCAATTTGAATTAAAAAATTAAGACGAAGGGAAGGGCCATCGTAATAAAAGTAGCGAAACGAACTGACGGTAGTTTCATATCGATCTACGAGTCATTATCAAGAAGCTAGCTCGAGAAAGTTATATTGTTATTGGCCCCAGTACAGTTATTGCCCTCTCTCTCTCTCTTTCTCTCTCTCTCTCTCTCGCTCTCTCCCGCTCCCTCTGCGTCTATACTGCTATTGAGGGACCAATTTCGTGGCTCATTTTCATCTAGCCAACTTTAGTAATAATGATAATAAAGTCTTTTTCCTTTTCATCGAAACTACCGTTATCGTATGCGAGTCGCGGAGCTCGTTCGCAAAAATGACTTTACGATAGACGAAAAATTATTCTTTCTTCTCTTGGACCGCCATCTCTCCCCCGTGGGCTATGGTGGTTAATCTTAAACGCGTATCTTCCAGGATGGCGAGACGTTACGATTTAACGATTCATAAACGGAAATCGCGTTACGTAACGTCCGGATTATCTTACCTTTCGTGGAAGAATCGTTAGAGGTGGAAAGAGCTAACCGTTTTAACTTTTTTACTTTTATCGTCGATTATCTCGCGTTAAATAAGTTGGACCACTCTGGTGAATTACGCGCGAGAATCGTCTCTACGTGCTTAATCTTACGACCGATATATAGTTTCCTTCGTGCACATTATCGTACAACGTGCAACACCATTTATCAGTGTTGCGTATCACCGGCTTCCTGTCGTCCGACCGTACTCCGTGAATTCTTCTCTCACCCGTATTTTTTTCGTTAATGCATTTTCATTATTCACGAGTACGTACATGAAAATATGAAAAACACATTTGACTCGTAACCAACGAATTAAGGATCCAGAAAACCTACGCCTTTCTTAGGGAAATGGAAGAAACGTCTGCTAGGTAAAAAACGATCGATCTCACGCGGAACGAGCCAATGGAACGTACTCGAGGATGCCGCGCTTACAATGGCCGAATCGAAACAATCGCGAGCGAGAGAAGAATGAAGTCGTTCCGTCACTCCGTTCTTTTTTTTTTTTTT
>JAIFRP010000130.1:453757-464602 GCA_032403825.1 Odynerus spinipes
AATGAACCGAAACAAAGAGAGTTCATGTAGTCGCGGGGCGAGAGGAGAAAGATTTGGAGATCGGAGCATCGAGTCAGGCACCGGGGACGCATGTACGAACGGACGAACGAACGAGTAGCGAGCTTTCTCTGAAGTTTCGAATAAAATCCCATTTATAGATACATCCAGCGTCAAATTTGATGTGTCCTGGGAGGACGTAACATTTGAACCCGTCATTTATGACCCAGGCGAAATCCTCTACGGCCATCGGGCTTCACATCTGTCGAGTTTCACGAATCGCTCGTTCCACGGCCTCGTACCTCTATCCCTTCCCTATCCCCCCCCTCTCACTCTATCTATCTATCTATCTATCTATCTGTGTGTGTGTGTGTGCGTGTATACGTTTGGCAAACGTCGACGTTGGACACGTTCCCGTTTTCCTCGGGCACACACACCGCCCCTCTCGCATCTCCGCGTCAGTGTCAATGTACAATCGGTTCGTTGCTCGTAGCTTCTCTACAACGCGCGCGATCTTCCTCAATTATTGCACGAGCTGCTATTACCGTCGATCGAGTCGTGTTCTCTCGTGGGCCCTTTACAAAACAGAACACAAGTGGCGGTGGGTTTCTTAACAACTTCTGCAGGGACAACTCAATTGATGACATAGTTAATTAGCGAGTTTGGTATGAGTTTTACAAGGGTGGTATCTACCGTTTGTTACGGATGTATTGTCACGATACAATCATTACCTTCGAACGTGGAATGTAACTTTGAATACTGATAAAGCGAGATAAATACTTGTTAAATTCTTAAGGTATTTCACTTCATAAATCATTTTATCCGATTACTTTCAGAGCCTACGTCGATGCCTTTTTATCGTCCATAACGATTCATTAACCTCCAAGCACTTCATTATCATACTCTATTAGATACACATAGAGAGCGAGTGGGAAAGAGACAGGTGGCCATTAAACGGTACCGTGCAACGGACTACCCTCTCAAATAAAATTACAAACGACCGACTTTGATTTAGGACGAGAGCACAAAGCCCGAAAGCCGCTCTTCGAAGCGTCGAATAAAAACTCTTGAAAATATTTGCGCGCGCGGAAGGGTGCAAGAGATTCAACGAGAGTTGACATATCGTGCGCACGCGCACGTGTGTACTTCCCACTCTCTCCGTGTCCTCCCCCCCCTGCTCTCTTTGTTTCCAATCACTTTCGACTAGGCTATCGAACTTTCCCGCAAATAATCAGTGTGCTTCCAAAAACAAGAACGGCGCGCAAGGGGTGCCTGCATCCGGCGAGATTACCGAATCAAGCCTATAGTTATAGCGAGCGTACACATCGAGTGAATCAATAATTATTAGACGAAGTAATTTTTTATTCGTTGATTGCGAGAGAAAATTACTCGATGGGAATGTTCAACAAAAAATTACTAATTAATTAAATATACCTAATCGTTTATTACATTCTTGATACCGTACACTTTTGTACAATTAAGCTAATTAAAATATTTTCCACATGGCGATCGTTACAAACTCACTCCGTATACGAATCTCTGATATATGTTACATACGCATACACACATAGGTACGTTGGTTAGATCTCGTTTCTCGACGGTGGCATAAAGCTGACGTACACACGTGGGGCACACCGTAAAAAATATTACCCGCTGTCACGAGATACGCCGACTAAACCCCCTCTCTCTCTCTCTCTTTCTCTCTTTTTCTACTTACTCGTCCTTTTCTTCGTCTTATTCGTCTCTGGCCACACGACTACCACTACCGGCGGAATCACCACCAACACCGTTGCAACGTGGGTACATCGTCTCATTAAACCGTACGACCCGAAGACCGGCGGGATCTAGAATCTAGTAACCCGTTTCTGCCACCGCATAATAGTATGACCGTGCGGTGTGCGTTAGAGGACAGTAGCGTGGAACATTGTGTAAGAGGTCGCGTTTAAACGAGCTCCCGCGTAAGTCCGCGTCGTTAAGATTTCCCAGATTTCGTGCTCGTCGCTCGTCGGAAGATCTTGGTTTTGGCTTTCGGAATTTGTAAGGTAAGACCTACTCCTTCGAGAAGATACAATTTTTGTAATTAACATTTATTTATATTTTTATCTAATTAACTTCTTCTTACGTTGGTTACTAGTCGACAAGGCTATGTGGCGTAGACGTTGTAGAGACTCGATCGACTCGTGGGCGCTATCTCCTGACACGTCGTGCGGTGAACTAACTTGTGGATTTACGAGCGGAGCTCGCTAAATCAGCGATTTCACTTCCTTCGGCGATTATTCTCTTTAGTTCGGCAGGGAGAGTTTGGTTACCGCAGTACCACTCGTTCTCCCTCTCTCCACCCGTTCGTTCCAACTCGTTCGAAAAGATATATCCAAAGGTGACTTTGTTTCCGACACGTCCGTTTCCCGTCGAACTTCGTCGATTAACTTCGATTATTCGATTTTGTCTATCGCGCTGCCAGCCAAATGATCAGTCTTTCGAACCACCCGGAATGAAATAGGACGAGCCAGGTCGCAGGAGCAGATTTTCTTTATCAACGATTTTCGTCGTGGTAACATGCATATATAATACTATCGATCGATAACATTTTCGAATTTTTAGAGAAGCCCGATGAGTAGCTACTATAACCACCCTGTGCCACCCCTACCCACATCGAATATAAACCTTCCCTTATTAATCCCAGGAGAAAATAAACTCTCTCGCTACTACCAGCGATGGAGTCACGGAAAGAGTTAAACCCACTAGCGTTTAAAAAAGGCAGCGTGCGAGCGTTACACGTTTCGCGTTAATACGACCGCCGGCTCGTGCGGAAAGGTCGTTTAGATCGCGAGTCGAGCGGGAAATTTCACAACGGATAGAGCGCGAGGCGCGCGCGGAAACGCAAGCTAAACGTTCAAGAGAGCACCGCAGAAACCAGATGAACGGCTGATGCGTAAGCATTAACGTCTACCATAGAGCTCCCTCCCTTCCTCGACCCCCGACCAGCTATATAATTTATCTGCCGAATTCCTGGCGAGAGTGGACGTCGCGTTGTAACGCGTTAGCCATACCGGACCGGATCTAAATTACACGCACGTTACTGTATTAAATTCCGCGATAGAACGTATACCTACGTACGTATGTTATATGAGGCGGACACGTATCCGGAGATCGTTACGGGAGACATTAAATTCACCCGCGAATCTTCCTCCGCTTCTAATTCCTAATTCTGTTTTTTTATATGCCACTTTACGGGAGCGACGTCAAACGACAGGTGATTTCGCGTTATTTCGAACAAGCAAACGGGAAGGAAGCTCGCGAGAGGTTTTTCGATTTCACTCGTATTCCCTAGGCGGAACTCAATTCTCGATATAGCTGTACCTAGCTGTACGTATACGAGAATAGGAATAGATGAGACAAATAGTATCCGGTACTTCGATATTCCATTTAAAAAGTGGCATTAGTCCCTGAATTTGTATTTAATTATTCCTACGATTAAAAATTGATCTCCCCGTGTATCAATTACCTTTCATTAGTCGATCTTTTTTTTAATTACGAGTTAAGAAACCGAGTTTCTTATCCCTTCTCATCCCTCACCGAAGAAATCCTTTAACTTTCGATCTCCGACAAAGTTCGACGGACTTCGAACGAGATTTCGTTCGTTTATTCCATTTAATAGCGTTGCCTTATCCCTGCGAGCGGCATCGACTTCGTGTTAATCGAATTTCAGGGAGACCCTCGCAGATCCATGATACATACACATGGACGGAGGTGCGGTGCGAAACTCGCACGCAATCCGTGCTTCCAACGAACGTTTCACGCAACGTTATCGCACGGAATGATAATGTATGAGTGCAAAGTACGTTAGGTCGGGGGTGCTGCTACGTGCCAGGACGATCCATCACTTTCGTACGCGCAATGAGATAATTAAAGCATCACGGCTGATTTTTAATCGTGGTTACGAGGAAAAGGCGGTTCTTGCGAACATTTGCTACATTAAATATTATAATAGAACTTTAGATTTTCTCGATATAATTATTTCCATTTGATATGTTATATAATTATATTAGTACATATATTTTACAATTCATAAAATACAGATACACTTTTTTACCACAACTCGTATCTATTTCGTGTACTTATCGGCTTCTTCAATTTTACGAAAGCGTCGCGTAGTCGAGCGGTCACGCCGGTCGAACGTCGACCTTCTAATCGCACCATTAATCGCGAAACCAGTTCGGTAAGGCCAGACGCGCTCGTGTTAGACGCAACATTTCGTGCGAACGAGCGACGATATTCGTGGCGCTATAGGACACCCGACGTGACCAACCAGCGTTAGGTATCGTATACTTTCACTTTCATGCGATAGATCCGATCTTACGACCGGCGACATTCTCTCGAGGAAGATAGGATCGATAAAAGTGATCCTTTGTTCCCGATCGTTGGACCGAGGCGCCTTGGTGTCCTACAGGCTTTCATTTTGTAGTCTGTGCTTGTTCGCGACAGGTAAAAGTCGCGTATCGAAGCGAAATCGGTACAAATATCTTTGTTTTTATCTTAATAAATAGAACCGCCTTCGAGACAAAATCGATCATTAATTGGCAATTAGTTATACAATTAATTCATTCGAATTAGTAGACTAATTATAGAAAAAAGTAGAGGATAGATATTCAATTTTTGAAGTAGAATATTTTCATATCGCTATGCGTTCGAAAGATAGATCAAAAATCGAGAAATAAGGTTCGAGGAAGTTAGAACGAGATGCAATACGATTCTTGGGTTCTCACTGCAGAAACGAGAGTACTTTCGGAAGAATGAGGACTCATTACGACGATAATTGTATGAATCAATGGAGACTGCGAGGGACTTCGGTGAAAGCCTTCGCGAACGAATAATAATAAGGCGTGGGTGGTCCGAGGGTAAAGAGCGAATAGTTCGAGGTCCCGTGTTCGAATTTATTATTTTCCAATACCGAGATCTCGCATAAATTTCTAATAATATTCGAAATCGTTTCCGATCGCCTCGAATAAAAAATATTATGTCCTCGATGGCTAGGACGAGACGCTCGCGTCTAGTCTATTTTCGTAACTTTCAAGCCGGGTTAACGTCGCATTAATCATCGTTTAATCATAAAGGAATTTTGCGTGCGTGCACTCCAATTCCATTTCCGTCCGCATAAGTTTGTCATAGTCCGAAGCAACAGTTGCGATGAACGTGTTAACTTTTTCATGCAGTGGGTATAGAATTTTTTTTTCCGATGCAGCAACCTTTCCAACGTTCTGGAAACGCTTTATATAAAATAATATCGAAAAATAGAAGATACGCACAGGGTGACCACGCTTTCCAACAATTTCGATGTTACGACGGCCCCGCCCGACGTTACGTTCTCGCGAAACGTCGAACCCATCGCGAATTTAATCGGTCGTTCTATTACGTCTCCTATTTTTATCGCTCTTATTTTGAACGCAGCGGCAGGGACGCAACTTTCGCTCGGGACCAACCCGCGCGAGATCGTCCAATCGAGACTCGCGGCTCTCGCGCTTGTGGAGCGAAACGTTCATGAAAATGTTGGAGCGTATAAAAATGTGACATTTACCCTCGTGGGTGGAAAATATTTGTACGTATACGCGCGTATCTACAAAACGCATACGAATAGGTTCTCAAATCACTCGACGTTCCAAAAGAGGAAAAACAGCGGTACGCTCTCAACGTTTTCGACCATTTCCTAAAAACCCATAGAATTTCGTTAGCTATCGCATTACGCGTCGATGGGGCGGGAGGGAGGAGCGTGTTACTCGGTGTAATAAGAGTCGCTCTCGCGTATAAAACGTCATGAATTATCGTAAGGGCATCCGCGACCGAAATAGGCGCGCGCGCGTGCACAGGCCGCGCTTGTGCACGGGCCAGCGTAAATAATGGATAATGTACATTTAATTGCACCTGTGGCGGGAATTATATCGAGCGTGTACACACGACGCGCGCGAGAGAGAAAGAGAATAAAAGAGGAATGGAGGGAGAGAGGGTGGGAACGCTTTTTATGTCAGCGCCACGTTATTTGGATAATAACGCGCGCGAGCTCACGCCTACACGCCTACGCGCGCGAGTAGGAGTAACGTCGGGCATTGATATCGTGCGCTCGCGCACGAATGCACACACGCTCGCGCACGCCTCCGCATCCTCCGTTCATCCATCCGTCCGCCGGTCGGACCTTCGTCGTAAACCTTTCGCGCTTTGCATCGCGAAAATAACGCCGAGCCGAATAATAATATCCGGTGGACGTGAGCGAAAGAACGGGACGTTCCTTCCTTTGTTTCCGTCCCGCGGTGATTCTGAATACGAGCGGGTTGTATGCATACGCGTGCGATCAAGAGTGAAAGCTCGCTTTCTTGGTACAATTGCGACAGCGAAAATAGAATTTCCATGAAGCGTGCGATGAAATATGGTCAAAGATGCAGAAAAGGATTTAAGGTGTAACAAGATTTATTAATTTTGTTTTTAATCAGACTTATCGCGAGCACTTTTAAAAGTAACGAATCACAGTGATCTCCAAACGCTTAGCTCTCTTATATTATTTAATCCACAAATATTTGGTATCGTTAATAAGCAAATAACAAGTGCACGAATTTACCAACGCGAGATCGAATGAGCCGATCCTTCGACGAAAAATCGACGAATAAACAATGGTCTTCTCATGAGGTGGTTCCCACGGGAACCGTTGAATATCCTTTCGCACGGGAGCAACTCGAAACGTTGTCGTAAATGTTATCGCGAAAATCGAACAAAATAGGAACGTTTCTTGCTTTCGGAAGAATAGCCAAGAACGGAGTGGAGAACAAAGGGGCGGAGGAGGTGCGGGGAGCGGCAGAGGTGGAGAAAAAGGAGAAGAAACGTACGTTTGGTGGAGTTCGGGAACCTCGCGAGCGTTGGTTCCGCTGTGACGGCGGAATATCGGGAAACGATTATGACATAACTCATAGCGTCGATAAAATTTAATTACGCTTTATATAATTTACTGGGAGTGGCGGGGAGTGGAGGGTGCCGGCTAGCGTTGGCTTTGGCAAGACCGCCCCGGTTTGAGAGAGTATTTACGATATCACTTTTGCAGACGCTGGTAACATCGCATGATTTAAATCTATCGTGTATACCTGTATGTACGTACTTTCATACGGCTATAACGGCGTATCACCGAACCGTATTCCATCGTAGCGTAAAATTCAGCGCACTTCGCCAATGTTACATATTGTATCGGAGATAAGAACGCTTTTAGACTGAGCGGACTGTAGTAACTAGTAGTGGTAGAAGGCACGTGGTAGTGGTCAGTGAATGCAGGCAAAGCTCGGTACGCGGGTACAGACCGTTGGCTTATATCGAAATCTTATATCGCGCTTTTACGCTCGACAAGGATTGAATTTCCTGTTAACTTTTTACTTCGACGAAAGCGAAAATATATAACATTTAACTTCTCTATATCATTATTTCGTGTCCCGGTGAGATTTTTCGCAGCTCATTTTCTTTAAAAAGCCCACGAAATACAAATACGTCCCCGCGTTAATTAAAATCGTTCCTGTATCGTGGAAAACGTTTAGCGGATGTTTCCGGGATAAATCGATTGCGTGACGTTATCGCTTCGTTGATTTCTCTCCGCGTTATTCGCCTCGTCCCCACGAGATACAGATTATTTTAGCAGATTTTTCAATAATAGCGTGGTATGTTAATATTTGTTAAATTTTTGAATCTTTCTCTCTCTCTCTCTCTCTCTCTCTTTATCTGTCATACGATTCCTGGACAAATCCCGTTCGATCGGGGTTTATGGATTGCGCCTACATTGTTTAAGTGGATTTTAAAAGGGCAGGAGGGGGAGAGAGTGAGCGGCAGAGAAACAGAAAGAGCGAAAGAGAGGGGGGAGAGACTGACTATAGCCGGAGGGTTTGTCGAATATCGATCTCTCGAGACCTCGGCGGAAGTCTCGTCTCTCTCAGTCGCTATTGTTTCTCTACCCGAAGACAGTACCCTTATGTCTGGATAATGTATCTTCGTGGCTAATTGCCGGACCGTGAGCACGAATGGATTGAATTCGCTGCAGGTGGATGGTATCTTAAATTTATATCTTATCGTTCTCTCGTGGAGACTAGCGAAAAGGGAACTCAAAGACCTCGATCTGACGCGTGTAACGGGCTTTGACAGAACCACTTGGACGAACGCATGCGCTAGACAGAATATCCATAATCTAGCTAAATTTATATAAGGGACCTGTTATCTCGCTAACGAGAGTGCAACACACTCTCGTATTCCTGGCGATCTATTATTCTACTTACAATGAAGATTCTCAAGATATCTCAAGGGTGAAAGAAATCAAATGGTACGTATGAATGTACCTACAGGATAAAGAAAAGATAGGCTTGAATATACACATTTAAAATTGTTGCAGTCAGCTTGGAAGCTGTGAGATGGTCCAGGAGTATGCACGTCATCTTTAGAAGAATTTTCGACAAACGGCGATGCAGAAATATGAAGAATACGCAAAGAACGTAAGGAAATATGCCTGAAGGGTGAACACTACGTAAGAATAAGAGAGAGAGAGAGAGAGAGAGAGAGAAGACGTTATGGGACAAGACAACACACACAGGCGTAGCGCGTGCATGCCACAAACGATTACTTCACATCGATCCACGTGAAAGGGAGCGAGCGAGAGAGAGAGAGAGAAGGTAGAACACAGAGAATCGTCCTTGTCGTATCTCTAGCGTACATCCTCGAGATAGCTTAACACATTCGCGAGATGTATACGAGATAGCTTAACACATCTGCGAGTCGAGCATTTCAGATAACGCGGAATTGCCGCATAGAACCGTCTTGAATATCCACGAGGAAGAGCGTATTATATATCTTGAGCGTGAGTGTGTGTACGAGAGAGAAGAAGAGAGAGGAAAGACGTACTCGCGTCGCTCCGGCATGCTTTACGTCGAGGCAAAGTGCTAACCGCCGTCCAAAGAAGAAGAAGAAAGAAGATAATGACGCACGAAGGAGGACACGAATGGTGGCCGCGGTGAACGTTCGTGTCAGCTACTTTGTTTCCCCCAACCCTTCAACTTTCTATATCTCTCTTTATCTCTCTCTCTCTCTCTCTCACTTTCTCTCACTATCTTTTTTACTAGACTCCTTTTTAGTCTCTTTTTCCTCGCGTCTGCCTGCGTTTTCTAGACACCTACTCTCGCTCGCGACAAACTTTTCTCTAGGTTTTCCAGCCGCGCAGCTTCCGTGGACCAGCGACTCACTTTCGCGTAATCTCGCACCTTTCTCTGCACGGCCAATGGCGCGCGTCTCTTCGAATACACGCGCATCACGTCAAACGCTTCCAAAAGCTTTGCTTTTATCTTCACGAATATCCTAAGCGGCTCAACATTCGTCGCTCGTCCAACGAGTTCTCTTTTATTTTTATCTACTGCGATCCCGAATGCTGGATATTGTATCTTTTCTTTTTCTCTTTTTTTGATCTTCCGTTTGACTCATCATCTTTCGTATCAGAGACCAACGAAGATATCCGTTGTAATTATTTCCAGGCAAGAACTACGGAAACGCCGTTACGGATTGCACGCACGTCGACGATCCTCGTCGTTCAATCAAGAAGCAGTAGTAGTCTACCGTTTGCGAGTAAGCCGCTGATTCTCGAGGACTAAGGAAGAAACGACGTCGATGCCCGCTATTTTTCTTCTCCTCTCCAAAGAGCCGACAAGCTTTTGGCATTCCGCTCTAGTAGTTCTCCTTAATACCTAGCGTTCTCTATTCTCGGGCGAAAGAAACTAGAACGAAACGTGCTTTTTTCTAGATCTTTAGCTTTCTTTTTCACATTGTCTATATATTCGTCCTCGTCTCTTTAAGAAATCGAGCAAAAAGATTCTAATTTTATTACCGTCGAATTGCGATAGTGATTTCTTCTCTTTGTATTTTGTTTCGTGGTAATGACAACGCAATTTTACTGTTAGAAATATTTACATTAAGAATAAATACGAACTACAGAGTCCCGGTAACAACGTCAGGAAAAACGATGACATTTCCCGGTAGCCCCTGCTCGTCCATTGTCTACTCTCCTCGCTGTTATTGTTGTAGTTATCGAATGTTTTGTTATCGTCATATCGAATGTTTTCGGATAAACGTGCCGATGTTTACAATAGCTCGCCGTTCTGAACGAAACGAAACGAAACGAACTCGATCGCTCGGTGGGTGTTATTAAAATTATTCTCGTTCTCTCGTGATTTGCATGCGGCTCTGATACATTCGTAAAGGATACGCGAACAGAGTTACATATACGCGCGTATTTCACAAAGGACGAGTAGTTGCGATTGTAAGTTAGCTTCGTTACGCGCGCGCTAGACGATCGCGATGGAAATGAATTGGAGAAAATTTTCATAGATTTCGAGCGAGTCAGCAACTCGGCGCATCGAAACTCGATTCGAATCGATAAAAGCATGAGATTGTAATAACGAAGGTCCGATGGTTCACCGGTAAACCTTTTCTCCAATATTTTCCCGCCGCGATGACGCCGGTGAATTTAATCGAACGTTATTTCCCAGTTGATAGTTGTTGCAATTTTCTACATTTCGCAGAATTTGCATTCTTAACGAGCCCGATCGATGACCGCCGTCGTCGATTCGTTGATCTTGGTCAATGAGCAGGATTGAAATGGTGTATTTTTTGTTCACGCCCGATAAAGCAGAAAGACGATCGTAGAAACGGAATCGATCGATTTTCCTTAGCTACCCCGTTTCGGGATTTACTGCGCAGACGCGAAACAAGAGCCGGTTTTAATGCGAATTTTGGAGATTCCTCGAAGGTGTGCGATTAAGCGCGAAATGAAGATTCCTTTGGGAATGA
>JAIFRP010000130.1:469847-481419 GCA_032403825.1 Odynerus spinipes
GAGAGAGAGTGGGGGGGGTTGAGGGTGGTAGATAGCGACAGGTCGTTCGCCTTAACGCTTACTTATCGAACAAATAACCGCATAAATTTCCGTCCTACCGAAAAAATGTGTCTGGCTAAAAGTAACCCTTCGGACGAAACGTCCAAGGGAACGCAAGTTCTTTTTTCTTCCCTTCGCGCATAGCAACTTACGTATCGAGCTTTATCGCTCTACAGCCTTTGCCAAGAACGTTCTTTTCTAAGATTTCTATAATATTTACTTGGCGAGACATCAGTCGAGCTAAAAAAAGGGGGCGAGAAGGAGCCAGCCTCTCATTATATCTTCGGGATGTCTTCTCGGTAGAATTTATTTGTAGGAGAGAGGCTTACTACGACTTAGGTCGTTACGGTCTTCCTTTCATCATCCACCCTGCTCCCATCGCGAGCGCGAGGTGATTTCTGAAATCCACGGAACGTCGAAGAGATAAGAAAATAAAGAGCGAGTTATCGGAAGCGAGCCACGCGAAGCGTGGATGAAGATCAAACGATAAGAAGCTCTTTTTCCTAGCTAGGCCACCTTCCGCAAATGAGATTTTCATTTAATTCCTGGCGCGTGTATCTTCAAGGGGAAAAAGAGATAGAGAAAATTCTGTGGATGTGAGAAAGAGGGAATTAGGTTAAAAGAGAGACAGAGGGCGGGGGCGGGGGAGAGAGAGAGAGAAAAGAAATAATTGGAGAGTAGTAACGTTGACTGTAGTAGCGTAGGTACCTACGTCGCATAGGTAATATGCTAAAGCCGTGTATGCGAGGGTGGTTTGGGGTTTGAGTGGGTGGGCCGGGGAGCAGGGGGTGCGGTTACGTGCCTCGTTACCGTACCACGAGACGATGCTAATCGTAAGTCTACGACTTGAATGCACACGGTGGTTGGCGTTTGTTGTGCCGCTTCTAGCCGAGAGTACGTAGCAAGCACGTTAGTAATTAGCGTTTTGTTATGTCACAAGCACGCGATGTGTGCGCGCGCGCGCGCGCGCGCACAAGTAAGCATACACACGAGCGACCGAGTAAATTCGCACGAGCGAGCTTGCAAGCTCGCTGACTATCGTTGCTTCCCCGTGTGTCCTAGCATAATTCGAGAGCCGCATCATCGACTGCAGCGGCAGCACATAGCGCGAGCGAGACCGTATGTGCCTCGTGAATCACGAAATCGCGGTTTTGTTCGGAAGACAATGCTCGAAGCGCCTTTTGTCATTATCGTCATTAGCGGTGCTGGCTTGCGTTAGAAGGAGTCCTCGTCGAATAAGCCTGTTGTCGCCAACATTTTCCTCGGCCTCGTTCCATCGTAGCTGGGCTGTCCTGGTAAAGAACCGGGGAGTCTCCTTTCAAAGAAGAAATTCGAGCAATGAAATACACGATTTTTTTTTAAAGATAATTAACGAGATCAAAAGGATCGATAATTTACACGGACAAGCATTTATATCATTCTATGAGATGATTTCTTTACGATCATCCGATATATCGCGAGCGTTGCTTTTCTAGGATAACGCGCCTGTTACTTATCGATTTATCGAGCTCGAGAGCAAAAGTAAAGGCTGGCCGAGCGCTCGCTCGATTTCATTCATTAAGAGACGTACGGGATCGGGGACGCCGAACGCGTACAGCTGTCCTCCCCCTGTGCCTGAATTATGAGATAAAAACACGGGCCGAATAGACAAAACGGGACACAATTCTGTCAGGAACAGCCAACGTCGACCGACCGACGGTCTTCCCATTCCGCGTCCATTTGTTTGTGTCGTGAAAACGTGCGCGCGCGAGCTACTTGCGATTTTAGTATGTTTCTCTACGGTAATATACACGGTGGTAACGCGTAAGCACCGTTCTGACGTATATAAATTTTTCTACTCGACGTTTCAGAAGCGAGCTTGCCACATTTTCGCTTAGCTTCCTACTCCGTACACGTACGTGTGTAGGTACATTGTGTGTGTGTGTGTGTATATGCACTCGTACTACGCGTATACGCTAACGCGCATACGTACGATATCGTAAATTTGCTTATATAAGCTACGTCGGCGGATAGGTTGTATTTTAGGTCGTGCGTACGGGAGTAACGCAGTGCACGGATTATGAAGTTTCGATATAACGAGATTTGGATTTATTAGAGTGTCGAGCGCGCACCCATCCGCGCACGCAATTTCACATCGGAAGAGTCTTTTACGTGTCTCCGGAAAATGGTTTGTTTATACTCCTTACAAATCGCTCGGAACACGCGCGCACGCATATACACACATAGAATTTCCATATTCTGGACCGGCTAACCCCCTTCGTCGCCCACCCTTTTCATCCCGCTACCCTTTCTACTACCCTGGTGGTCGTCGCGGTAAAATCGATACGAAAGTGTATGGCAGACGGGCAACGGGCAAGTTTACCATTTTGCGTTGGTCGTTAGATCGACGCACGCACGTTCCGATATACGCACGGGGGTGTGCCGTAACACGTACGCGTACCTACCTACATACGTGTGTACATGGACGAGTAAATTTTTGTTGCGAGTTCGTACGAGCAGAATTTTCTTCCGAAACTCGTAGCCACTTTTTACGTTTCAAAGTCTACCAGCGAAGAATAAAAGTGTAGTACCGTCGTTACTTTTCATTTTAGTTTACTCTGTTCTCCGGGAGTTACTTAAAATTGTACCACCGTCGCGGGGCAAAAAAGTCTACCTGTTTCTTTTTTAAACTGTCGCCTGCGAGAAGATACGAGTCACAGATATAGATCTCTAATTTAACGTTATGCAAATTGCATTTTCCTTGCATGTTCGCGCGCGCACGCGATCGCTTCGATTTTAATTCGATGGAGTAATTAATATCCCGGCGGTATAACCTTCCGAATAAATTTCCGTATGTTTTCGTATTAGTCAAGCGCTACGATATAATCTATGGATTATGACGGTGGCCGTCTGTTATTGGCGTATTAATTAACGTTTCGCTTTTGGATCCAGTTCGACTCGAGTTCTCGAGTATGCGGGCAACGTAACGTAAAGCATTAGAGCCTGGCTTTGGAGAGTGCGAAGAATCGGCCCTTTACCTAAATTGAAACAAATAGCTCGGGAGCTAAATCAAGCCCGAGACACTGGGAGTCATTACTTTTCATTTAAGGAAGTGCGTAACGAAAAGGGTTGAATAAGCAAGTTCGCCAACGGGGCGGCGGAGGAGGGAGAGGAATGGTGCGTTTAAAGTTACGAAGCCAGACTTCGGGGGATGTATCATCCATTTAATTGCTCTCATTACCTTCGTCCCACGCGCCTTTATGCGAAGTCTTACGTACGTATATCAAATTTCGTTAGCGAACTTTGCGAATAAGTTAAGACATCGCGCGTTAACAGGTCGGCTACGTGGCTTTCGCGGTAGACTTTTTCGTAGACGGCGGCGTCTTATTCTCCTTATAATATTTCTTTATAAAATTTAATAAAAACGAGGAACGCGATCTTCGTTTTATCAAGGGTAGAAAAAAAAGAGAAAAGTAAACCTTCCGTCGGCACTTTTATTCTCACGAGCTCGATTATACCTTCCTCGGCACTTATCGTACCTCTTCGTTGCGTCTGTTCCAGCGAGGTAACATTCGCGTGGCATCGAGGATCGCGCTATCGCGTTGGCAATCGTATCATCCTCCTCCTTCGTACGATAGGCTTTTAACTGGCCGGGTTATCGCTAAATAGCAATTTAATAACGGAGAAACGAGGTAAGCGCGCTTCCTTTGTTCTTACCCGGGGTCCAAAACAATATCAAAACTCCGTGCAACTTCGACTTCATAAAGTTCAGCCATTTTCGCTCGCATTCTCGAAGTACCGAATTCTCCAAGTTATAGAAAGTTCAGCTGCTAGGTACTTTCCTACTTCGACAATGCTCTTCCTTGAATGCTCAAAATAATATTAAGCGATTCTCGCTCTCCGTTTCTCTCTTCCGCTGCTTAGAGAAAGGAATATTGCATTCGTACCCGACGGCGATAACGTTCTCGTCTGTAGAAAAATTATCGAAATATCGCGAGAAATTACTTTGCAAAAGAGTTTGATGCGAGATGAGAGCATTCGTCACAATTATTGTCCATTAATTAGACCGACGCAAAAAAATCCGCTGACGAGAAGATGAACCGCGCTTCTAATTCATTAGACGATTCTTCGTGTGCCGCTGGCCGCTTTTAGATCTTGATTACATAATTATTTATTAACCACCAGATATCGCTTAACGCGGGCGTTAACCTATTTCAAGTGCAGCTAATTGCGAGCCGTCGCAACATCATTTGTTATCATCAGGCCACCGAGACGTCCGAAGGTGTTGCCAGCAAGCACGTGGTAATTAGGATACGTTCTCGCGAATCTGTAGAAGCGAGAGAGAGAGAGCGTTAGCGAGGGAGGAGAGACGTCTATCCGCAGGTCGAGCGAACTCCGCATAGACGAAAAGCCAAAGTGAGTGAGTGTGTGTGTGTGTGTGTGTGTGTGTGAGACAGAGATTACAAATATAATTAGTACGTTCAACTAATTAGTAATTGCCAATCGACGAGCGTACCAATCGAGTGGGTCGAAGGTGGGTGGTGTTCGGTTGCGATGACGATGTTCTAGGGGAAGGAGTAAAGAGAGCAGGACGAGGGATAGAGAGGGACACGTGGGTGGTAAATTGCGCGAGCTTTCGTATATTTAAGTAGCGATCGTTTAAATACCGGCTAATTACGTACGTAATCACGTAGAGCGGGCTTCGTAATTAGTCAATCTCTAAACACAATTCGCCTGTCTCCAGCTCGTTTCCTAACGAGCTGGCCTCGTTTCGTATGCACGCTAGTTCGCTCACTCGCTCGTCCTCTGACCGCGTGCGCGCGACACTAATCGAATCTAATCGCTCCTTGAAATTTTATCGCGGCACTCGAGCCGAAGCGCTAGGCGTTCGTCGATGACTTAAAATATCTCCTTAAAATAATTCAAAGATTTACTTCCGTGATTCATAGAAACATAGAGAGCCAGCGTAACAAAGCGAGACAGTTGGTTGATTCTCGCAAAAGGGACGATCTCGAGGACCTTCCAGCGAGTGAAATATAAACGGGCTGTAAGTGCTCGGCGCCGGTTATCGGTGATTCGAAACGTTGAGAATCGGACGAGTAGAAGGGACTCGGATGATACTGGTAGTAGGTTGTAGCAGTGGTAGTGGTGCAGAGGGGTTGTACCGCACTTCGAGCCCAGAAGGGGGATGCAACGAGCGGTCGTGGGGTAGAAAGGATTCATTCATATCGTGGTCCAGGATGCGACTCTCTCTTTCTCTCTCTCTCTCTCTCTCTCTCTCTTGCTCTCGCTCTGTCACGTGGCAGACAAAGAGCAAGCGGGAGGCTGAACCGCTGTCAGAAGCAGCGCGCTCCATTGCGCGACACAAATGCTAACCAAAAGTGCCGGCTAGGATCAAAACCGAAAGGCGACCACACACGGAGACATCTTCCTCTCGTTTTCTTGCTCCGTCCCGTTGCTTCGGATATACCAAAAGAGAAAGAAAAGGCTAGAGATAATGGAGATAGAGGGAAAGTTCGACATCCGTTGATATAATTGATATTGGACGAAGCTGTCTTTGGAAAAGTTTGTTTGGGGGATTAGGAGACCGAGAGAATCGGACGGACCCTTTCTGTCGAAAGATCTCCAATAGTTTCGACGATCTTTCCACGGACCAGTTCGTTCGTCCTTTAACGTAAGAAAAGAGTTTTTCTTCTTTTCGTGTCTCCGATCGGACGTAAGATTCGTCTCGTGGGATTTTTACGGATACGGGCGGAGTGTGTCGCGCGGGCGATGTAAAAAAATATTTTCCTGATAAGGGAACAAAGTTTCGAAACTTTTACGCGTTCTACCGTGTAGACGCAGATACGTATACATTATGTACGACACGTAGTATATAGCGTACTTTGCTTTAAGAGGTCGGACTTGAGAGAGAAATAAGCGAGAGCGGGGTACGTTACTCTCCTCTTGGCGTTCACGTAGACCGAAAAACTGCTAAAAGTAAGGGACGGCTTTTCTAGATGCGCGCTGCCTTCCAAGCGAAGCGTATAATTGCGCCAGAAAGAAGTACTCTTTATAACTCGCGGCAAATATTACAGAAGCACGGCATGGAAGTAAAACGTTAGAGAAAGAGAGAGAAAGAGAGAGAGAGAGAGAGAGAGAGAGATGGAAAGGGGGAGAGAGAAATGAGAATGTTTTTTCAGGAGGGCGATCCTTCGGAAAACGAAAACGCTTAAGGACGTCTAGAAGTGGATACCTATGTATCTTGTCTCCTTATTTTTCCTTTCTCATTTTACGATCTGGATAAAATCGCGTGACGGATAATGGATTAGTCGCGGATAGATTTACTTTTACTAAGACTCTTCTCTTGATCCCACGGAGATCATTATAAAATGGATTTCGATGCACATGCACGAATAAACTCTCGCGACGAGAAAAAGCCGATTGGCTACGGTTATCCCACGGTATAGATATTTACAAGTATAATATTACTCCTGTTCGGTCGAACGAAGAAGCAAAAGATCGCTCTACCGGGACGATATAGGTATCATTAAAATCTCCTCGATATGATTTTTCTTACGGACTCCGATAATTATCGAGAATAACCAAAAGATTAAATAACCGTTTGCTTTCTGCATATAAACTTTTTCCAAGAATTTTCTTTTCCTCTTCGTAAGATATATATGCGACATTGTGCATACTTTAATAAGAAAAAGTGGTACGGCGGAACGCCTGTCGAGGTATGACACTACGCCCACAGGCGTTGTACGTAATTCGTCTGTGCCACGCTGAAGACCATCGTGGTCGCTGATGAGCGCGGCGAAATATTAAACTAATGTATTGTGCGAATGTATCTCGAAAACCGAGTTGCCTCTGATCGTCGAGGCATACGACCAGGTTGTGCCGATTCTAGTAATCGTACTCTTAAATTTCGACCGTTTCGATCGATCGAACTTTACGCCACGTCGTAAAGTAACTTTCACGATCGAACTTTATTAGAAAAGAAATAGGCGCCGGTGAAAAAGGCATGGACTCGATACTTCCTTTCGTACATACACGTTTATATATAGTATGCGTGTATATATATAGGATATATAAAAAGTTTCAAAGTTATCGCGAGAGAAATACCTCGGTCCAAATGTTTCGTCGAAAAATTCGTAACTTTTAGGGGGCAGAAATGGAAGGAGAGAGAGAGAGAGAGAAAGAGAGAGAGAGAGAGAGAGAGAGAAAGAGAGAAGGTGGTCGAAGAAAAGCTATCGAAATCGTATAATATGATGGAAAGTGTAACAGCGGCGAGAGGAGAAGGTGGCGTGAAAAGCGGGAGACGCGTGTCCCGAAAAGGGACGAGCCATTGGTGCCAGCTGATACCACGATTTTCAGGAATGATATCGGCGGTGCGAACGGGCTAAATCACCGGCAATCTTCGATCGAGGAAACGTCTCGTACGCTCGCTCGCGCACTGGCCGTTCGCCATAAAATGCTGTGCGAGAGAGAGATTCGCGAATCGTTTAAATCCTTTGACATTTGGCCATCCATATCCGACATATCGTATCGTGAGATCGCATTAGGAATGTCTTCTATCTATCTCGCGATGCTATTTTCCATCTCCGTCGCGTGTCCTTATTCTCGAGAGTGGGGCGGGGGGAGAGGGAACGAGAGATAGGTTCGTCGACGGCCACGATTTGGCGAGATACTCTTTCAGTTTTAGATATGCATGCATAAAGCTTCGCAATCGGACCGGAAAATCCTTCTCGATTTATTCCACGAAGGTACACCCACGGTCCAAGTATATTACGTGTGCGTATATGTATATGCGAGGATGCATCATCGTCTGCAACGGAAATCACGGTAGACATTAAGTCAGAAAACGCGATTTTCCTCGTCGGAGAACGAAAGGATTCCTCGCGGCTTTTCGGTCAAGAACGAATAACTTCTTCGCCGTGAATTCCGAAAATTTCTCCTCGTAGAGAGTCTCGTATCCTTCTCCTTATCCTATCGTAAAAATCAAAAGACACGGGTTATCTCCTCGGAGAGTTCCATTCGAAAGGGTAAACTCGGTTCTGTAGGATTTCCTCCGAGAAGCTATTCGATTTTTAAAGTACCTACGTAAGAATATTTCGCGATGGCGTAGGTAAGCGCGTGTTTGGATAGTCGCGACGTTTCGTGGGAGAGATCCCCTAGCGCGAAATTTCCACTGCCGCCGTTGTGCGCGCCTCGGTAGTAGTAGGTACGGTAGCGCGAGTTATATTTAACTTACCTTGAAGTTCAGCGTTTTGTTTTGCGGTTTTGCCCTACCAAGCGGCGAAGGCAGTCCTAGTCAGTGGTCCATCCTCGCGAATATAAATCGAGGATGTTCGTAAGAATTTGAATTCTTTCTTGTAAAACTCGATCGACCGGCTCGCGTTGATGTAAATAACGAAAAGGAGAAGAAAAAGAAGAGAAAGATGTAGACGAAATGAGTTCGTCGTACAATCGAGAGAATCGAGAAAACGAGCTCGACGATGGAGAATAAGAAAATCGATCGCAAAGATAAAAGATTTCTCCTCCCTGTCGAGTACACGCGACGCTCGTAACGAAAAAAAAAACGAAAGATTTCTTTTCTTCGATAAACCGTTTAATTCGACGACTCGCGAGTTACGACGTGGGATGATTTATTATCGAGGAAGTCTCGGGGAAGCCGCTTAAATCGTGCAATTTATGTCGATCGTCGATCCGTCTTACAACCGTCGGTTACAACGTTGAAAATATCGAGTACGGGGCTTTACGAAGTGCTTACGACGCGCTTTATACAGAGCAGAGTAATAACTTTGTTCACCTGGAAATATTTCCGCTATTTGTAATAATACGGAAAAGTTTCGTATACAAAACTTGCGTGGCATAAAGGGGGACATAACGCGATTTTGTAGTTATATTCCCCTTCGAATATTCTCCTTTTAAATATTTTTACATATTATCACGAATAACGAAAATATTCTGGGTGAACGGAATTATTGTTCCACCCTGTATACAGCGGACCTCGAAAAGCTCGAAGCACGCTTTTACTCCGCGCTCGCACGTTTGCAAGATAATGCTTTCACTTTAACGAGCACCGATGAAGGATTCGTATGGAGGGAAAGTTGAAGGGTGCGAAGAAATAATGCTTCTTACTTTGTGATTAAAATATATATAAATAACCTTTATTGTTTATAATAAAATGCCCTATCTATGTTACAAATATACAAAACCCTTGCTATGTACATTATGTATTCTTGAAATATCTTTCGTTTTTCGAGTTTAAACGCGTTACATTGTGTTACCGAAGAACGTTGTTTTTTTTAGCTTTTTTCCACTTTTCTGTTTGTTAATTAATAATCGATCGATTGATTAAACTATATGCTCGCTCGAGTAGAAAGAGAAAAAGGGTTACTTCGTTGCAAATACAAGTTACGAGGTTTTGTGAGGATAAAAAGCTCCTCGCGTTGTAATCTTGGTTGTTCCTGTTGTTGTCTCTTGTTCTTCTTTTTTTTTGGTTTCTTTTCTTTCTTTTTCGTTTCGTCGTTTCGCTCTAATTACACTTGCGCACTACGAAGCTATATCACGATTCTCAAAAATACGAATAAATCGTTTACTTAACGTTCGGACACCGTGTGTTTATCGTGGGGGACGCGAGAGAGGGGGCGGGGAGTATTAATGGCGGATAGTGAGAAATACTTCTTGGTAATAAGTAGTTGAGAAAGTGGTCGCAACTCGGACGTGGAGAAGCGCGAGGAAAGTCCTGTAACAGAAAAAAGAAAACGAGAAGAGCGGATATGCGATTGATCGGACGCAAAAAAATATTTATCGACAATATAATGCATTAGTACGTACGTACATATATACCGTTTATCGAATTATACGCGATTGACGTTTATTTGAACGTGAAAATATTCGATTACCGTATTATGTAGCATTCGATGATCACAACGGAAAACGAACGAAATAACGCAGTGTACCTACGTATGTATGTGCATGTATTTTTAGGCTCGGAGAAATAAGCGGAGCGCGGCACGCGAATTTTCATGAGATTTCTTTTATTCGTTCGAGCTAACGAATTTTTTCTCCCTCCTCTTTTTTAACTTTTCTTTTTTATTTTCCTCTTTTACGTACCGACTCTCTCCGACCGACGCGTTCCGCTCGATTTGAATAGGAAATGGATACATAACGATTTCTCCGATAAAACCATAAGCAGTTTATCGAGACTCACCTTCCCCTTGCTGCGATTTCCAATTACTCTGTACGTATTGCGATAATACTTCTGGCAACATTTCACATCTGCAACAGAAAGAAGAGGAGCACTCGCATAAAATTCGATATTATCGTTTATTCGAGTTTTGTACGATAAGGGAAATATTATTATATTATCGATAGACAAGTGAAAGAGAAGAAGAGAGAAAGAGAGCTTGTCTCGTATTTGTTTTATACTCGATGTTATACGAGAGTCCGAGATATCGAAGGTAACTTTCGAAATGCATTTAAACTTCCGCTTCGACGGTGTGTCGAGTGTCGAAATGTATTTTCTTTTTACTACGGTAGTGCCCGTGTAAGTTGTAAGCTCGTATCTTTCTCTTTCTCTTTCAACGTCAAGTCGTATCGAGACGATTCTTTTGCGACAACGCGACGGGAAGTTCTTGGCAGGAATGCGTGCTTCGGAAATTCCGCGTTACCGCTAACGTTTCTCCCCCTGTCCCGATCTTTTTTCTTCACCCTTCACTTTTTCCCTCGGCGGACGAGTGGAAGACGCTTGACGCGTAGCCCCCTCCTCGCGTGTTCTCGTAACACGCGTCAAAATAATTTGATTCCTGCCGAGGGGACGTGAAAATATGAATCCTTGGAATATCGTTCCAAGGAGAGAAGAAACGTTATTCGAGAAATGAAGCACGGACAAATTTATTACGGATATAAGATTATATATATTTTTTTAATTACAGAGAAAAAAGACAAGAGAAACAGAAAATCACCCCCCGTCAAAGAAATCCTCGAATTTCACGGAGCAAAAAACCAGCTAAAAAATCCCCTAAAAACGAGCGAGCCTTAAAGTGAAACGAAACAAGGTAGGGCGTACAATCGTCCCGATTCACCAATACGGGCGTCAATCGTTTATTGTTTCCGCTCGAAGTGTACGGGCCTGCCCTTTCTCTAGGATGATTCCAATAAATTCAAATTGACGAAAGAGATAGGTATCCAGCCGTGAAAGGGAGTAATAGAAAAGGAGACATTGAAAAACGCATGAGAGAACGCGAAGGAAGGAGATGGACGAACCGCAAAGGTCTTTGCGTTGGTACGTGCAATGTAATTACGTTGTGCCCCGCAAGAGGAGGGCTGCTCGAGCGAAAAAGTAATGGTTTGGGGTTGTGGTGATGCTGGTGGTACATGGATGGAGGTGGTGGTGATGGTAGGGTGCAGTGGAAAACGAACAAAACTATGGGAGAGGAAAGAGGACGCGGTGCGTAAACAGTGAAGTTATTGATTGCGAAAAATCACTTCTGGCCAAACGCAGAAACGCAGCGCGGACGAACGCAACGGAACGTGTGTTAAACAGTGAAAGAGAGAGAGAGAG
>JAIFRP010000130.1:483090-505283 GCA_032403825.1 Odynerus spinipes
TCTTTCTGTCTCGCTCAGTCACACTCACTTTCTCGAGCCAAGCCGATCTTCTTATACCGACCTACCTACACGCCTTTCCAGGCCACCCCTCGCATATTTTCCTTTAGACAAATCGCCCGGCGTATTTAAATTCACCGAAGAAACCGCGAAGGCAATCGTCGGGAATTTGCGCAGGAAAGAAAGTAATATCATTCAAAAAAGGATCGTGCGGACGCGGGCACGTTCAAGCTCGGATCCGTTGCTTCCTATCGACGAGGATAGAGAGAAAGAGAGAGAGAGAGAGAGAGAGAGAGAGAGGAGGTTATTCCCCGATGTTGAAAGTTTCTCTCCATTTTACATTACCGGAATAGTTCCGGAGGAAAATGTTAGTTGCGGGGGAAACTTCATTTCCGCGATAACTTTTCCAATTATTATCAGATGGCAAATGGACACTCTTTGTACTTTCTGATAACCTCGCGTACTCCCCTTTTATCTCCCCCGCTCTTCCTTTTCTCTGTAAGTATAGGTATGTACTGACGTATATACGAAGATACGTAGACCGAATTCGAACGAGTCCGAGCAGGAAGTCGCCGACTTAAATTATAGCGCGAAGCCGATGGAAAGCCGGACGTATAAAGCTTTCCGGTTGCGCGACGTATTATCTCGATAAGGCGCTCTCGCGTGAACGCGCGATACGTATTGTGCCGATTAAGCGAGCGTAACGCCGAGATATTTCATCGGGGAGTTTCCGGTATTCCGTATCTGTGAACGTACGAAGCGCGCGTTCGGTACCGGTTTTGCTCCGGAGAACGAAGACACGCGACCCCAACGCCGAATCGATCCTCCGCGATCGCGATATTGCGTATCGATCGTTTCTCTTTTTTGCGAAAAACGATCAATGATTTTTGCGAACTTTAAATCCCCCCAAAATTTGATCCACGTTCGGTCGATTCTCCTTATTTTTAAAAAGCGTGTAGCGTCGGCGGGAACGGAATTAAAAATTGGCGAAAAAATTACAGGGGAATTTTTTCAAAGAACAAAAGTTTCATTTCGCGAGACCGCGTAGGTAATTACCGGCCGTAGCGAACTTATAATAGAGAACGGGCGAAAGTTTTCGAATAAAACGGTACCACCAGCGAACAGTTTATAATTAAAAGCGATTAAACGATTAATATTTATGAAAAGTTAAGGTATTGTGATTTAGAGTTAAAAACTGCTTGCACCGAGGTATTTTCCGTAAGACCAATTAATGAAAGTTGACTATTTTTATGGTCACCAATTGAAACCACTTTTCGATAGTCGAACGAAACGATAGCGTTATCTGAAAGAGAAAGCACGAGAGAACGACGAATTAAAGAGGAGGGCGCACTCGTAAACGGACAGCTCGTTCCCCGTGTAATCTTTAATTAACCAAGATACCTGACCAAGTATGCATCCTTGTATGTATTTCCGTAAAGTTTTATCAAAGCGCATGCAACAGAAGCCTCGACCAATGGCAATGGCCGCGAATAGCCGTGGATGCTCGCGACTAACCGCGTAAGAGTAATGAAATGGACCGAACGCACTTTTGTGCACGCTTACGCGCTCGCTTGTTCGCTCGCTCGCGGAATTTCCTTCTTGAATAGAAGTCCTTCCTTCTTGTTTACAAACAAGTGGAACTGGTTCCGAAGGGAGTGCTTATACGAGTGGACACGCCCTTCCCTACGGTCGGACCGTGTGAAAGAGCTTCGCCCGATGGCGGACGGACAAAGAGACGCTATCCTTTGTTTTAACCATTCGGCAGAGAACGGACATAATGCGAGCGCGTTAATTAAGACCGATGATGGGACTCACGGTGGCCAGGAGGGAAGAAAAGACAGAGGAAAAGGAGATTCTATGTGTGCGAGAGAGACAGAGAGAGAGAGAGAGAGAGAGAGAGAATTCGAGAAAAGGTTGAAAATATAAAGGAGAATTTTCTTCTTTTCCTCGAGATTTATTATATCGTAAAGGCGAAAAGTTAATGCTCTCATTACGGGTGTGGAATTAATTAAAACGAATCCTTGGATGTAACAGCTGACGCATAAGGGAATATGAAGAGAACGAGAGGAAGAGAGAGAGAGGAAGGGGAAGAGAGAAAGAGAGTTTCGTACCGTAGAAACTTGAATTATGAAGCGACTTGGTCTTTTACTACCGACCGTATGGATTTACTAATTGCTAACCTGCCGATCGAGTTCCACTTTAAATACCCAACTCGTGTCCCTATCGCGTAGGACATATACGGTGGTGCAGCTGCACAAGGTTGTCCCCCGGCCCCCCTCGTTTACGTTTAATCGCCAGGACAATTTTACGTACACCGAAGACAATGTCCCGAACCAACTACTACCCGCGGTATCCTTTTGATCCCATTAAAGAAGCGAACGATTTATCGATTACTCCACTGCTAACCGATCATAATTTATTAACGGATAATTAATCGGTCTTTAAACCCTACGATAATCGTATATTTCCTTTTGAACTTGAAACGCGTATAGTATTCGATATCGTGTGGTATTTTCTAACAGGATAAACGAAGAGAAACGAGGACGAAGGGAAAAAAAGAAAGAAAAGACACCAGTCCTGTTTAAGAAGATTTTACCAGCTCGTAACCCACGTCCCCTCGCGTGTTTCAAGTAGAGAGAAAAAGAAAAAGAAAGTAGAGAGACGACACGTCGAGGCAACGTTTTTGATTTCGCTCGAAGACACGTTCCTCACCGGACACCGTCGTGCAAAGAAACGCAAAAGGGCAAAAAGGAAGGAAGGACTCGTCCACTCGATATAGCGCGAGTGTCCGTTTGCCCCGCATGCTGGTTGACTCGACTGGCCGTATTTTCAAGAAACTTCAGCTCCAATATTCAAAGTGGGAGTTGAAATTCACCCCGGTAAGATTTCAAGACGAACGCGCGCGAGCACACCGCCGACCGAAACTTTCTTCCTTGGACCGGTGCTCGTGGGGTGATCCTTTTTCTATCCATCTTCTCTCTCTCTCTCTCTCTCTCTCTCTCTTTCGTTCGTGTTCTCCTCTCGTGCTCCAGGCTCATTAAAATTGAAGGTCCTCCGCAGTCGCCGTGCCCGTTGCCAAGTCGTATGTCTACAGAAAGTCCGCAACTGTTTCTCCGTTCCTCTTCCTGAATCTGATAGGGACAAACGCGAGGCAGTCCCGACTACTTGTTACCATATTTATCACCGTCTCTCTCTCTCTCTCTCTGCTTTCGTACTGCAGGTGCTTCGAGACAATGAGAAGGTATCGTGTCTCTTTTGTTATGCAGAATTAGCGCAACCACGATAGCGTCCTTCCAGTCACAATCCTCGTGCTTTCTTCGAGAGAAAAAAAGGACTAAAGAAGAACAGAGAGAGAGAGAAAGAATGAGGTAGGGAGCGAAGAATCAGCTTGGAACGATCTAATGTTAATGCGTCACGCTTCACGAAAGATTCCTATGTATGTATGAATGTACATACATACCATCGACTAACAAATTTAATCGATCTCCATTTTTGTATTTGCTCTTCCCCTTTCTTACTCCGTTACATTTTCCATAGATACGTACCTCCTTCGTTTCCAAGTCGAACGAGAAAAACGTAACTATCAGACAACCCCCTTTGTACCGTTCTACGCTTTCCATTTTCCTCCGCCCACACGATCCCTACATGGTACATACGCTTCCTCGCTCGCGACGTTAATTAAACGTCGTTAACGACACGGTTACGTCGTTGACGAGGAGCGTACCAGCATTGAAATCGATCGAACGTGCACGTATGTATGTATGCGTCTACGCGCGTAGGAGAAAGAGAGAGAAGGAATAAAAGTGAGAGCCTTCGAGGTCACAACTCGTTCTTCTTCTTCGTTATCGCCAAGAAAATGACGAATTTTATAAGCCGACCTCGTTTCGGTATTATATTATATATTATGTGTATCTTCTGGGGTAGATAAATGTCTAAAGTTTGTCGAAGGAAGATCGTACGCTATTGTTTCGAAGAAGAGAGAGGGAGAGATAAATGATAAAAATCGTGCCATTGTTGAAACTCGAACGTCTCACGATGGTGTATTTAAATGATAAGAAAAAAGAAAAACCACCCCTTGGCTCTCGTAAAAAGAAAAGACGATTCTTTTTTCCGCCTTGTAAAGCCGCGTGTTTCTGGATTTTGAAAAGCGCACGCCCGCGCGCGCGCGGTATTATTGCTGGCACGGGTAGATAAAATCTCTTCTTCGACCCTTTTTCCTTTCTTCTTACTCGTCTTAGTGTTTTCTTTCTTTCTTTCTTTCTTTCTTTCGTTCTTCTTTTCTCTCGCTAGCTTGGAAAACGAGGCGTTCGTTCTTCATTTATTTACGAGCAAGGAAAAACGACAAATCTTACTCTCGCCAACTCGCCGCAATCTTAACGACCGAGTTAATCTTGGTCGCAGAAGTGAAATAGACTACCGCCATCAACGTTCTCCTACCTTGATTTAAAACTACGCTGTAATTAACAACCTGGGCCGTGGAACAATGTGTACGAGATAAGGACTACGCGAACGGTGAAACGATATTTGGAGCGAGATATCGAGGAAAATAAAGCCATCGTTTTATTTTTTTATTTTTTAATCGAATCTCTTTTCTCTATCGATTTAGAAAAGAAAGTCTCGAAATATCCTATTCCCTTGACAAAATTGCTAGGCAATTTTCTTTCGCGCTACGTTCTTTTCTTGTCTCGAGAAAATTGGATATAATACAGATATTTGTCTCTATTACAGGAAGGGTGGAAATTTCTGTCTCTCGTTACCGGCATTTGAGACAAAAGTTTGTCTTCTCGCGGAGGGACAAACGAAACCCACACCAACGGCCGACCCACGCACGCACACTCGCGCTCACGTACAGCCAGCAAATACACGAGTAAAAGGCATCGGTGAACTCGCGTACGCAACGCGCCCGAGCCCGCATGATCCGAATTTACGAAAGATGTGACACAGCTGACATTTATGACGGCTGTAACGTTTCCCGCTTGTACGAGTTAATAGAGCTCGGACACGGGATGCTGCCGCGTGTGTCTCCGAAGAGAGAAGGGAAAGGAAGGGAGGAAATTCGACCGAGAACGAACGTTAACGTTCTCGTTCGTTTCGGCCGATTACGAGGAATAATGAAAATCCGGAACGCGGGACGACCAACCGGCCGATGTTTAATACCATACCGTTAATTCTCTCGGTTCTTTCAATTACGTAGTTAGTCAAACCGGTTAAATTCCTTCCTGCCTAGGGGAAAAAGTGCACGCGCGGATCAAACGAATTGAGATTGCTCCTTGTAATGGAGAATTCTGACATGAACTTTCGATCGGTTCACTTTTAATTCATACCTCTGCATTCGGATTCGGATTCGATTAATTTATCCACGGCAACGAACTAATCGAGACTGGCGAGGCTCGCTTGAAATATCCACCATCCAAAAAAGGTACGCCTCTGGAAAAGTGCTTTTTCGTTTTTGTTTTTCTCTAATAACATAGAAATTAATAGACAGTGTAATCGTTAATAAAAATGCGACATTTTCTTAGATCACCCGAATTCGCTTGGATGTATTCTTTTCGATTTTTTTTTCCTCCTACGAATGATTGTCTTTGCTGACCATTCGATAATTGCCTTCATGTTTCTTTGTTGCCGATCGACATCAATATAGAATGTAACTCTTTCAACCGAGACAGATAAGTAACGCGGCATTCCTTCGAGGTCCAATAGCTGTCGATAACACGTGGCTGATAGAAACGATAGCAACTACTATGTTTCCTAGACGCGTGTGCATTACGTTCGTTCCTGTAACACGAGCGCAACGTGCATCATCGTTTTTTTTTCAATTTAACGTGGTTTTCCAAAAACTGGAGTATTTTTTCACCGACAGATCGATACACTTTTTTGCCCTTTCATCGGATCGCAAGAAAAAAGCAAAGCGCGAGTGCACTTTCCGGAATGGAATATCGCTCTTTCCCGCTTTCTCTATTTCTCTCTTCCGTCAACGAGTATACATCGTTATCCGATTTACTCGAATATGAAAATGCGAGAGGAGAGAGAGAGTCTTCCAGCGCGCGTCCATATTCGACTAGATAAATAAATAAGTTTCCCATCGCGAGAGATCTAGGTTGAGAGTCCAATCGATTCAGCACGCACGCATCCAATCGAAGCTCCACTCTTGGATTCGATAAACCTATTCTTGCCGACGATGGTAGGTAGGTACGTATCGAAGGTTTTTCGCATCGGTGAGCTCGAGTTTTCTATCGTTACCCGTTACTTGCCTATAGTAAGATCTCCTTAATTTCTTAATAATATTCTTCCTGATATAACAAGATCCCGTATCAAGCAAATAAACAAATCCACTTAAATAATATATACTCGTTCCGGACCATTTTATATCTCAATATCACTTAGTAAATAACATATATAATTTTCAACTACCACTCGAGAACTCTTACGATAACTAATCACCATAATCGAGTACCTACTACAGCGCACCATTTCTAGAAACGCGTGCTCGTCGAACGTTAAAAAAGGGTATCGCAAAAATTGAACGGTCCGAACCGGTGGGTGACCAGAAGCGGCTTGTGCGATTCGCTCGACGAGATAGTCGATCGAAGCCAATGAGAGAAGGATGGATGGATAGGGGAAGGGTGAAACGAGGATCGGTGGAAAGGACGAAAAAGTGGGCGCCGACAGAGGTGGATAGGAAAGAGAGAAAGAGAAAAAGGGTGGAGACGGTGCGCATACGAAACGATCGGGAAATGCGTCATTCAAATTTCGACTCACCAGTTCCAACGGGGAGTCCCTGAAGCGGAATGACACGTCGGAATGACGGCGTTGCAGTACTTTCTCTCTTTCTCTCTCTCGCACACACTCTCCAACACATATAATCTCTTTCTCTTATACATATACTCGTTTCGATTCGTCGTTTACGTTAATCCCCAAGCGGGAATCCGAGGCTATTGGACCGCCCGAAAACAGTGCCAAGGATCCACTTTTTTTTTAACACGACAGAGTACGAGAAAGAGAAAAAGAGTACTGCTAGACATAGAAAAAGTGTCGACGAAAAAAGGGTTGCATCGGCGAAAATCCTTTTTCTGCAGAGGTTGCATCGATCAAGGACGGTTAAAGCAGAGAGGCAAGGAGGCTACGAAGAGAAGAAAGGGAGGAGAGAGAGAGAGAGAGAGCGAGAATGCGTCGTACCTCGTTCGGGCTCGTTGCGCGAGATACCGGGGGTTACTAATTAGAGAAGAAGAGACATGCTTCCGAGAGAAGAGAGCGAGCGTGAGAGAGATAGAGAAAGAAAAAGAGAGAGAAGATACGAGATAGATAGAGCACGTACGGCGCGGCGTGGATGGATGAATGATCGATAGGTACGTATTTAGATAGACTCGTTAGCGCTCGCCTCGACGAGAGATGCTTGCTCTCTTCTATTTTCCACTCACTCTATCTTTATCTCTCTTTTGTCTCCACTCTCTTCTCTGTTCGCTCTTTTGTAACGTCCTTTGTTTCGGTACACGAGGACGCGCGAGGCACGCCCGATATTTTCGCTCAATTACCCCTACGTGATTATTATAATTACTTCAGAGAGAAAGATAGTGGTAGTAGTTGTCGAGATAAATTATATCAACGCATGTAAATTCTTCATTCACGGTACTCTTCTCGACTAATTTTACCTCCCGACGATAAGAAATTTCATTTCATCGAGAATTAGTACGATAATACGATGGTCGATGTTTCGACAAAATTTTATTAGTTCGATGAACATTTTCTTCGTTCGAATCGATTTTATGAATAATTTGAACGTAGACGTAGACATCTTTCTCGTATCATCGAAAATAGCACAAATCGCGAGCCATGGAAGAAACGTAGCTGTCGAGTCGAGTCGAGTCGTGGGAACCCGGTTACCGAGGACAAAAATACTAAAATGCTTCTAAAACTCGATGTGTGCCGAAGATTGTCGACGCATCCATCGAATGTCCAAAATGTGACAGACGTTTGGACAGATGTCCAGCACGTCGATCGATATACGTCCATCTCTGTCATCTTATACATTTATGCGATCATTGTACGTGTCGACCATTGCCGTTCGTTCATTGCCTAACGTATACGTCCGTTTTCTAGTCCCAACATAAATCAAAGACTCGCGTTTCTTGCGTTTTTATGCTCTTCGAAAAATTAATATGCGCGTGGCCTCTTAAAGGAAAAAAAGAGGAAAAATCGAAGAAGATCATTAATGGTAGATACACGTTTAATCGTACACTACGATTCCGCGGAATATTTTTTACTAAGCAAATATTTTTTATTCCGAACGCGAGCGAAAATAAATACAGAACGCGGTGCTTGAAAAATCAGGAACGAAGTGAAAATTCGAACGGGGAAAAATGAGAGAAAGCGTTCACGGCGATCACCGTACTTATATTTCCGAATTCGTTCGACGAATCCGAGAAACAAAGCTACCTCCCCGTTTCTCCCATTCATTCTCAACCCCATTTAAAACGCATACTTTCGTTTATGCATCGCGTTGAATACACGGGTGTGCTTGGAACGCGTGGTGAAATTTTCGAAAACCGATGCTTTCTACGCTGTTTAAAGTTTTCATTTGCCGACGCGTTAAAGGAAAATCAGCCTTTATATTATTTACTCTTTTCCGCAGATATCTCGATATATCGTCCGTTCGTTCGCGCGTACACATTTCGAACGTTAGCTCGTCCGTCCTTTCGCATCGTTAGCTTGCCCGAATGAATTTAATCGCTCGCGAATACGGACTTTAACAACTTTTCCGCATTTCGTTTTCGCATCGAACGTACCTACCTACATTATTTCGACATTTATCGCGCATTTATCGCACGGTGACGACGACGACCGTCGTATTCCGTGTATTTTTCATTTACCTACAGTAGGTAGGTATGGACAATATCCAACCGAGCGAGGACAGTAGACAGAGCGCTCGCTTTTGAACTCTCTTTCTTTTCTCTTTTCTCCGAACAGAATTTCATACGCTCCGCTTCTTCCTTCCGTTATGAACTCTCGTTTGTAAAATGATCTTTTTCTCTTCCATGTTACTGCATGTAACGTAAGCCGGCGTAATACCGTTTAATCTTCACCTAGGCAAATTCGTCGTACTATGCCGGTTTTAGTTTAACGAAGGATTTGCTTTTGTCCGGAATAGACAAAACTAGAAGACTCGTATCGATCCCTTGGATCTCTCGTAAAACAGTCGATGTCCATACGCGCAGGGATCGTTTAGAAGAAAAAGTAGAGTATTTATCGAAAAGCTATAAAAAAAATTATTATTAATATTAGAAGAACACGCTACGCAATTTCTTTATTCCACACCAGCACGTTGTTACGTTCGTTAGACAAAGCGAAAATACTTGAGAAAGGGAGCCAATCGTTCGCTCGCGCTCTCGCTTTCCGGCCCTACTATATTCATCCGCTACCTAATTATTATAATTGTACATTAGGTGATATAAACGTCATTACCGTTATTCGCCTAACGATGTAATATCTACCTTTGCCGTGTACGTAAACCTACATCTATTGGAAATGCGCACGGTAAACGAACATGCCGGATAAAACGTTCATTAGAGCGTTGCACGAAAATATAAACGATTTAACCAGCTCGAGCTGTAATTGCCGTCAAAGCTTTTCGCTCGACTTACGTTATTATACGAGATATCGATTACCCTCCGAACAATATCGACGAGCATTTAATTCGGATTGTAGCGTTCCATTATTCATGTACACGAAATTTCATGATTTTCGATGCTTCGCTCCGGGATACAAATTAACAATAAAATACTCGTGGACGCGTGAAGAGAGGAGCCGTAAAAGCAAGGAGAAGTGGCGGCTACTGCTGCTGCTGCTGTTTCTCGATCGTGCGCTTCACTTCGTGGGCGTGCTCTTTCAATTTGACGAGCGTATTCCTGTTGCTTCGCCGTTGGCGATGGTCGAAAGAAAACGGAAACGGAAAATGGCCGGATCGACGTTTCCTTCGATAATTTCACGATCGATCGATCGTTGCCCATTCAAATTCCCGTTTAGAGAGACGAGTGAGAAGGATGAATGAGAGAGAGAGAGAGAGAGAGAGAGAAAGGCTCTCCACAGCTTTCGATTCATCGTTTACGTCGATCACTATCCGTGCCGTGCTATCCAGCTTGACACAATGTAAGAGCCCTTTTCGTTCGAGCGAGCGTACACGGATTTCTCGTCCGACCAATAACGTGGCAATGCCATTGCGCGTACCATGAACTATCCTTCTATCCCTTTCCTCCCCCTTCCTCTCTTCCTTTCTCTCTTGGGAAAGTAGAACGGACGGATCCACTCTTTTCTCGCTCATTCGCATACCTATTTTACAGTCTGCAAAAAGAGAAAGAGGAAAAGTGACGGTGGTGGAGCTTCTTTCTTCTCGTGTAGTATACCTATCTCTCTCTTTCTTACTCTCATCCGTTTTTCATCCCTTTCTCTCTCTCTCTCTCTCTCTCTTCCCGTCTATCCGTCCATCCATCCTCCTCTCTCGCTTTCTCTACACGAAGCACGGATTATGCCAAAAGAGGATAAGGACCGCCATTTCGCAGCTCCGTCTGCCCTTTTATTACATCCACCTTTCATTTGTTTTTTACACCTCTATAGACTACTCGACCCCACTCCACCCCCTGGCGAGCCGTTGTTCTTTTCTTTTTTTATTCTCTCCGCGGTGAAGATTACGTTATATTTTTGTAAAACATATGTTTCTACCGAATAACACCCTATGAACGTTCTAATATCTACGAGTTGCAGATTTTGTTCTCTCATTTTTTCCAGACAATATGGAGCACGATTCTTGTGTGATTCATCGCGATGACCGCGTAATTATGAAAGAAAATCATAAATCCTCCTCTCTTTCCCTCGATGGGCAACGCTTCGACGAATGTTTCACTCGATTTTCTGACTTTCGACGATTGTCTCCTTGTTCCAATATAAGCAGCGCGCGAGCGATTTAAATTACATTCCGAGTTGGACCGTAGGGTCGGTAGCCGCTCGGCCCGGCTTTGTGTGAACTTCGTGATTGCGATTTAACGAAGAGAGACCACTGTATTGCTTCGTCCTCTTCTCTCTCTTTCTTTTTCCTTTATCATCTTTCCTGTACGACGAAGCTAACGAATCGTTTCGTCAGTTACGCCTGACCGATCGCACGCTTTGGTCGAATCAACGATTACGTTTACCGTATCTGAACGCAATTTGTTTTTACACAAATTTATTCAATGCAATTTTTCGCAAATTACCTCGTCGATATTTTATACACGAGTGCGATTCATATTTCGAATGTGCAATATTTCACGCGACATATAATCACGCGTAGATGTACGTACTTACATCTATATCAAATAACTCGCGTTATTTAAAGATAATAACAGGAAAATCGGGCGATTTCATCGAATTTAACTAATATTTGATCTTTCTCTTTGCTTCAAAGAACATCGAAAAAAAATGTTACGTTACGCGTTCCATTCTCGCTAAAATTAATGATCGACGCGTACGCGCGCGACTCGTGTGCGGGTTACGTACGTACATACGACGACAAAACTAAAATGTTGCCTCGACTAAAATTGAAGCATATATCTCGGATTATACTCGAAATTAATTATTCCACCGGGAAAATGACTCGGTGATTACGGATTCGCGAATATCGCGGGCTATCGTTTCCTCGTAATTCCGGCCAATTATCGCGGTTCGAGGATTTTACAAAATTTCGATAAAGAAAGATTTCCTACAAGTGCGATCGTACGCGCACGCTCATTTTGATCAATCTAACGATCGGATAGATGCAAAATTAATTGATCCATCGCCAATTAATCTCGTAATACATAACGGGTAACAAAGAACGGAAACCGTGCAGCAACGAAACGCCGACGCGCTTCTATATCGATCTAAAATGTAATCATGCCGACGGGTCGTTCTATCGTTAGCGATCGAGTCTCATCCATAAATTAATTTCTTTTGAGGGACAGATCCAGCGCACAGGATCGAAAACGATCGGAATAGCGTGCCGCACGACGAACCGTTAAGCTCGCACGTGTGAGCAGCTGGGTGGTGGCTGGAGGGGTGAAAGAAGAGAAGAGAGAGGTGAGAATTGCGGGTCGTCCAATGAAATTTGCGGCTAACGACACCGGCTGACAAACGTTGCCGGCCTAAACGAAGCCCCATGCGCGAAGCAACGTTTGCCAATATGCGGTGGCTTTTCGTGCAACTCCATTTCTCTCTCTCTCTCTCTCTCTCACTCTCTCTCTCTTTTTTCTCTCTTTTTTCTCTCTTTTTTTACCATGTGCTATTACTACCCCTACGTACACGCGACGCGCAACCTGTCTACGAGAGAAACTCGCTTTGCTAGTCTAAACACGATCGCGAACACGCAAGCACGTAGCCAATCGCATTGTGCTAGCACGCCTATACGATTCCCGTTCGCGCGCGCACCCTCACGCCGCTATACTGTTAATTCCCTCTAATCGCCGAGCGTGTGTGCACGATCGAGAACGCGCGAGCACTTCGAATCTTCGAGCGATGAACGCCTCGTGAGTTTTAAGCGAATATCCCCTTTGATCTTCCCGAGATGAAATCTTTGGTAAGATTCCCATTAATTTATGACATGGGACTAATATCGCAGGTAAATAATTTATGTTTATCGAGACGCCATTTTCACCAATAAATATTTTATTTTTTTCGCACGAGTAGATCTCGGTCGGCAGATTCTCGATTGATCGACCCTACGACCCTACGATAAGAGAAAACGACGAAAGCCCACTGTTTTATTTATGACGAGCAATTAAGTCGAGAGACACGAGACACAACGATGGAAACGAACGAGTGGCATTTGGACGTCGAGAGAAGAAGGAGGAGGAGGGGGGATAAAACGGAATTGAGCGAAGAAGAGGAAGAAAACGAAGTAGAAGTAGAAGGAGGAAACGGAGGTGGAGGAAGAAACAAGCAAACGGAATCGCGGAAACCAATCTCTTGGCACGTCAGCACACCGGAGAGAAGCGTCTTTTCACCGAGCGAAATCAAGCTATCTTGATTCACACAGGATATCTTCCCTGGTTCTTTTACGAATCGCGGCTGAAGCGCGACGATGAAGAGAAGAGGGAAAAAAAGAGGATCCACCCAAAAGGCGCATAAACAATAATTCCGTTGGAAGGTCGCCCGAGGAGAGGCTTTGCGTGGCTGCAGTTAAGTTCCTCCTTCCAATAAATTTTTTTCAAGTGCTACTCTCCCTCTTCTCGCACTCTCGTTTTCCCTACGGCTTTGTACTTTTTCCCTCTTTCTTGCTCGCTCGTTCACCCTCGAACCACCCCTGAAAACTGCTCCAGGATTTTCCAGCTCGCTTCTCGCGGCCCTTCTCTCACTCTTCCATCGCTGTCAAATTAACATAGTTTCCGCAGTTGAATTTAAATAGTGATCGACCCGAGAACGTCACTCTCCCTCTTCCTCTTCCGACTTTCGGTGTCCGTTAGAAGTTCGAGGGAAGGCTCGAATAACCCGAATTAACAAGATTCTTTATACAGGTATCACGTGGTAATTGGATCGAAAGAACAGACGAGAAAAAGAGAAACGGAGACGCGGATAGCGTGCGAGTTCAAATCTTCCTGCTGCACGAACGTTGGTCATTCTTATGTTACGCGAGTGTTTCGCGTATACGTTTTCAGTACGTATGGTCAGACTCGTCGTACTTTCTCCATATCTTTCTCTCTCTCTCTCTCTCTCTCTCTCTCTCTCTCTCTCGGAGGCTTTACTCCTGCGGTCGAAACGCGATACGCGAAGCTCGATTGGGATTCAGAGATTTTATTTCCCAAGTATCGTCGCACGAAACATACGTATTCGCGTCACGACTCATTACGCTTTTAATCCTCGTAATTGCTTTTAATTGACTTTTAATGCGCGGAAATATTTAGGAAGAGCCGATAATCGACCGCGCGGTTAAATTTAATCTTTTATTTCCGCAGGCTCATAAAACAACAACCAGCGTAGGTATAAACCTTCAAACGTTCTCGAGTTTGTTGCTGTTTACGTACAGCCATCGTATATTGTTTATCGGTTCGATGCCATGAGGAGTTTGCAGTACGTCACCGCACCTCGACCCGATAACATCGAAGCTCTCGTAAACAAACACCGTCTATAGCTGCCTTTACCGCACGGCTCACTCTCTTTCTCTCCCCCCCTCTCCCTCTCCCTCTCCTATCCTCTCTTCATAACCTTACTTATATATCCCATTAAAGTGTGATACTTTTGACTCGATACCGGCCATTAACTGGTACGCGATTTATTGCGTGGCTCAAGTAACTCTTTAGTAATTGGGTCTTCGTAGGTAACATGGAAAGCTCAGCGCCGACCCGTTGCAAGAGCGAACCCAAGCAGATCGATATTAGGTACTTGCGGTGTAAAGTCCATTGTGTAGTCGTTGTAAACGTCGCAAGTATCGTGCAGCTAATCGCTTAGGTTGTTAGTACGATACCACGCCTCATAGTTTCATGAAGCTTTTACTTTTAACGTATCAATGTATATAAAAACGTAAGCGCTTCGTCATTTTTGTCCTATAAATATGAACTTTTTCGAAGTTGGAAGAAGGCAATTTTCGATGGATCGATAACTGCCGCCGCAATGGACCGATCGATTTCAAGACGGTCCCCTTTAAAATTCCCATAACGTATCACCCTCGGCGAGCGAACTTAGATTAAGGATTTGAAGGGTCATAACGAAGTTCTAATTCGAGGGCCACTCGAGGGCCCTTCTCTCACCCTTCTTCTTCTTTCGTCGAACGCACTCGTCGAATTGGAACTTTCGAGATCGTGCGCGTCGATGCGCCGCTAATTTTATCGAGCTTCGTGAAAAGGGGGAGAAAGCTCGACGGAGAGAGCGAGCGACAAGAGCGACGAGCTTTTAGGCTTCCATCACGAGAGGCTTTCGCAAGAAAAAAGTTCAAAATTGTAAAAAGATCGAGTCTCGAGCTGAAGCGCAAGCTGCACGCTTCTTATTTCCCCGGAGTATGTCGGATACTTTAGTCTCTCGCATTATTTCCCTTCTCTCTCTCTCTCTCTCTCTCTCTCTCTCTCTTTCTCTCTCTTTCTCATTCTCCCTCTTGTATTTCCAAAAGAAAAGAAAAAGAAACGGGAAAAGCTACGAAAAATCGAGTAGCGTGAAGCGGGTAGAAGCCATTATCCACGACTTATCGGAAACTCGAGTTTCGCGCTTGCATTAACTCACGTAGAACGCCATTCCATTGAAATCACGAAATTACGATTCCTTCCACCGTTCGTACGAACTCGAAACATCGATTCATGCTGCTTATTGCACGCGATAAAGAATTTATCGTTTACTATAATTATTAGAGTTATTATTGTTACAGGCGTTCGCTAGATTTTTTCTGGAGCAGAGCTCCTCCCCAAGGTTGTATCTTAGCGCGCGAGATTTCATAAAAATTGTCCGAGCTTAAAAAGATAAGTGCCTATGTACGCAGATATATATATGTATGTATGCACCTATTTCCGTGGGATCGTGATTTACATTTCGATACTATAATTTAACCTTCCGTGGAAGTTCCTCGAGTCTCATCATTTTTCAAACGGCCCCCACCGTCGAATATAAATCTCGTATAAGGAGCACCGATACCTATATACCGTGTTCGATTCTCGCGTTGGCCCGTTGGTCGTAACATTTACACACACGAGTACCAACACGCGTGCAAGTAGAGACAGAGAAAGAGGGAGGAAGCCAGTAGCGTAAGAAGAATATTCGAAAAGAAGGCGAAGTAGGAGACTCGATTCGAGTTCGATAAGTAGAATGGCTTCCCTCGCGACACCGTAGTCGTCTTGGAAAAGTAAAGTAGGGGGTGTATGTGTACGGGCGCTCGCGCAAACCTCGGGCCAAGAGAAAACAACATATGTCACGATTTCCGTTTTCGCGGCCGCATTCTACTACACCCAGCTACCTTCCTTTTCTACACAGACTCGCGTTTCGCCAACTACTTTCGCAAGTACCGTTCAAACGAGCTTTACCCTGGCACACGCACACACGGACGCGTAGTACGTATACTTTTCGAATGGCATTATGCAAAAGTTCGAAGGGTAACTTTGGCTGAATGCGAGCGAAAGTTTTCGCGGTGTACCGTTCTCTCCATTGAGCCCGAGCAAATAATTACTGTCGGATAGGGTGAGGTGGGCTGGGAGGTTGAAACGGGGGTTGAAGGTGTACGTGGAAATTGGGCTTTCCAGTGGCAGAGTTCGAAAACAGTCCCGTCGTCATCGGCTCCTTTTGGTCGCGACGCGAGTCGGAATTTTAAGAAACTCAGGCAATGGCGAAAGGTCCAAAGTTTTCGCTTTTCGTTCGAGGGTTGATGAGAGAGGAGAAGGGGGAGCGAGGTTTAACGATGATATCGGAATTTTATAGGCGAGCCTACGATGCCATCCTATACCCTAATACTCGCTTTCGAAAGTTTGTTGGTAATTTATTAGGAATGGGAGAGAACTTTCGTCGAACTTTAATTTTACCGATTTCGTATATCCTGTGTGTCTGTGTGTGTGTGTGTGTATTTTATTATTTCGGCAAAACCTACTCAACCCGAGAAACTAACTGGTGATTTTTTTCAGACGAACGAAATCAGACAGAAGAAATTCGACAGATGCGAAGGGTTAGAAGATAAGGGTTGCTAACGGCTGCGAGAAAGGTCCATTAGTCGCGCGTCGAACTAATCAAATATATCGGTTAACCTGGCCACTCACGCCGAGTGCGAAGGATTTCTGCGGTACGTGAAATCTATTTCCACTGTTTTCGATTCTCCGTTTCGACAGCGTCGTGTTTAGCTCTTCCGAGTGATTTCCGATCGTGAAATGATGGAGCCAAGTTCGGAGTTCAAAGACAAAACGAATAGTCTTGTGTGGAAAAAGTGGAGAACTCTGGCAGGGAAAGAAGATAAATGAATTATCGTCTGATAAATGATCCTGCTTCTTAGGGATGTCGTTTTTCTCGATTAGTCGGAATCACAGTAATTAATTCGAAAATCACGAATCGAAAAGAACACGCGCACACATGTCAAATCGATGAACGATCGTATATACGTACGTCATGATTTTGCATCACGAATCACAAATTACAGGCGGCTGGTGCACACTCTTTGACGTATTTTTATACGCATTCACACTCGGCCCGTTTTCACGATGAAAGAAGAGGAGAGAACTCTGGCTAGTCACTAGCGAGCTCGCATAGGTACGAGCCAACCGGTGCACCGCACTAGCAGCAGTCCGTTCCAGATAACATTGAATAGAAAACGAAGTGATAGAGGAGCCACACTTTATTCCTTTCTCAGCGTGCTCCATAAAACCGTCGCTGGGGCCATATTTTACTGCGATCTCTTTCGCGTGTAGCCGTTATCAAACATTTGCGAAAACAACGGCCAGTCAAGCGGAAGCTACAAACAACGACGCCGAATCGCGTTACGAGGGTGAGTACGAGGTAAAGAGAACGAGGCGAAGCGTATTTAGAAAGATCGATTTCATACTTGTTGCGAAAAAAGACATCACGATTTTTGCGTGTAATTTTCTTCGATCGTTATCTATAACATTTTTTTGTATTTTTAATATTTTTCTTCGTTTAGTTACACGTGTTAATCTACGTATGTTCATACACCGTGAGTATACATATAGCATACCTACGTTCCTTGCACGTAGTATGCATGCAACGCAAAAAAAAAAGACAGCGGAAACATAGAAAAAGGAAATAAAAAAAGCCGATAAAACTCGACTCGACATCGTCTTAATACGAAAAAGGGCTCGGAAAGGAAGCCATGGAATTCCTTGGGATTCTCCTTTTCGATCTTGCGTTTCTCGAATTTCCTTTGAACCTTCGTAATTCCGATACGCGCGTCGATCCCATCTCAGACTTATCGAACGATGTAATAAACGTGGGATCTCGCGTTAGCCGCATGCATACCACGCGATAAGATATTAAAAGGAGCTTCCGAAGAATTTGCAGGCGGCAAGACGAGAAAGGAAATTCGTTTTCTTTTTGTGTTCTCTTGGAATGTAAAAAAAATATGATATTTAATTGCCTTATTATCTCGATGCTTATGGACTTTCGAATAAAAATAGCACATGCACGCGTACGTTACTCACGAATTGGAAACTTCTCGTTTAAAGTAGGTATCAATTTGTATCTCGATAACGAGGATCAATTTATACGGCCGCGACCATTTAATTTTCAATGTTAATGCGAGCCGATGTTTAATAATTGTTACGACAACATAGAATATGGACTCGTTAATTGATGATCGTGCGACGCTCGTTACACGCGGATCGCTCCTCGTTGATACGGAATTCTATAATCAGGCTCGTAACGTTTAACCGATAACGCACGAATCGCCTCGTGACAATTTTCATCCGTAGCAACCAATTAGATCTCAATATACGCGTAGAATTTCAAAAAGAGATTAGCGATCGTGACATTCAAGAAAGACGGATCAAGCAATTTTTATCGCATTCCAAATACTACCGATTACCTTTATAAATTAAACGTAAAGTTGTCTACGGCGTAAGAAAATTGCTTCGCACTTTCTTTTATCGCGATTCTCTGGCCTGTTGCACGCGAGCGTTCGACTAAAACCAATAATCAAATAAGCAACAAATCCTGGTAGCCCGGCTTTCTCGAAGTAGAAGAAACTTGCAAGAAGGGAAGAAGCTAAAAAGAAAAAGAAAGAAAATAGGGTCCATTCCGGAGGAAGAATCGGCCGAGAGGGATGTTGCGAGCCCTTCCTACTCGACCCGATTGTTCGTCGAGCCTTCTCGCTTTACGAGCAATTTCTTCGACTATTACTACTACCAGAGGAACGAAACGAAAGATCGAAGAAGCACGAGAAGATATCGACCAAGAAGAAAAATCCTTCGATCCGTGACGGCGACTTAACGACGATTTCTTCCACCCGTTATTCCACCTTCTCGTCTCTCGTGCTTTCCTTAGAGCCGAGAGGAAGGCCGCTAGTGGGGGTAATAGTAGTAGCGAAGCACTGGCCGGGCTCGAAAGGGTGGTCGTGAGCAATGGGGTGGTTCTCTGGAGGGGTTGGAAGAGGGTCGGTGGTGACTCGAGGGGTTTGGCGAGGAAAGAAGAACTTGGATCGCGTTTCGCGGCAGCGCAAACGGTTAATGTTCGATCGCAATAAAAAGAGAGAGAGAGAGAGAGAGAGAGAGAGAGAGAGAGGAAGGGGCTAGTGGGAAACGTCCGTAACAATCCTGAACGACTCGAAGGTTATTCCAGGCTGAACGATAGCGCCAGAAATAAGTACTGCTCGCCGTTCGAAGAGAAGACTCGCTTTCTCCACTACCGCCCCTATCTCCTTTTCGTCTTTTACCTCTTTTCTCCATTGGACACGGGAATTGGATGTTGAAGATAGAAGGAGAATCGACGGTACTCCGAAACTATTCTTTACCGCGTATTGACCGTGGGTAAATCAATCAAAGACGAGTCGTTTTGACCTTTACGATCGGATTCTACTCGGCTGAAACGACGCGACGATGTTCGCGCGAGCGTACTCGTGCGTTTGTTAGTAAAGCCATTCGTGTGCTCGCAAGAAGGACAGAGAGAGAAAGAGAGAAAGAGAGAAAGAGAGAGAGAGAGAGAGAGAGAGAGAGAGGAGGGTAGAGAGGGAATAGAACATTGTTTGTTCGATCGCAATTACGTTCTCGTCGTCGTCGTCCGGATCGTTTGGCTTCTCTCGTACGGTCTTAAAGCGAACGATCGATATTCTACGAGAAAATTAGACCTATCAAATTGACTTCGTTATTTTTAAATGTAAAATCTCATTAATACTAGTGTAAACTGTATCAACGATTGTTCCATATATTTATATTAATATTCTTTATTTCGAACTTTATTGTTTGGCAAATATGCGATTAATTTCCGGGTGAAAATAATTTCTCGTAAATGTTTTCAATAAAATCATTAATATCGGTTAAATCAAGTGGTGAATTTCATAACGTTCGACTTGTTAATTACTAAATAATAGCTATTACATAATTTAACGTGGCAAGTGGGTACGGGTAAACTAAAGTTTCGGACGAAAACGTGATATTCGCGATGCATTAACATAAACAGTCCCCTGTTGTTTACACATTAAAGTTATCCAGTCGGAGTTATGATTTAGCCCGAAGGTGACTTCAGTCTGCTGCCGAGCCTCGAGGCGAAAGGATCGAAGCACGCTCCAATATTATACTATATACTATATACGTTATCTCGAAATTTCTTGAAATCGCGCTCGTTTCATTGGGACACGACTGTATTTACTATTATTATTTTATTATTACTAATTGGATATTCGTACGCAACGATCTCCGCCCGGTGTGACTCGTGTAATCGATATTACCTTCGCTATAAAATTCCACGATAACCTATTGCGAACTACGAAAGTACTACCCGACTAATGGCTGCGTACTTGGTCATGCTCGAAAATTCGTTTGTATCGATTACCGTGTCGCGTTAAATATCAATTCCAAAATACACGATATGCATATGTATACTCTATCTATCGTTCCATATTCGAAACAGTGCTGGTAGCCGGTCTCGTTTTGTCGGTCTTCCAATTTCCTCCAGGAAAAATGGTCAATACGGGTAACACCGTTTATCCGATCGCAATTACCCACGATCCGAGATCTCCTAGATCCTTCTAGACTTTCAGGATAACCCATCTCGGCGTTCCTTCGCGTGAAAATCTTTTGCGATTTCAATCGATTCTTTTTTATCTACTTTTTTCTTCCTTGTCGTATAGGTATTTTCCACGCACACATACGCGCGCGCACGCACACACACATACAAGAGAAGACACGTAGACGCGTCGAGATAGTGGAATATACGCGAAAGGGTGGAAACTAGAATCCTCGAGTTGAAACGAAGCGCGCTCGGTGCTTCGAAAAAAGGAAAGTGCCGACGATTTCTCGAGGGAGATTCGAGAATGCGAGGGAGGAAGAGGGAATGAAAGAAAAAGAAGAAAGAACGAGGAAGGAGAGAAGATGCGCGCGTCTGGAAGGTGTCGACTCGTTGTCGCGGCCGCTTTTCCGCTTTCTCTCGAGCCTTATTTAATAAGTCTCGTAGACGTTGCTTCGGAATCCAGGAGAAATGGCGAGAAGAAGAGGACCGAAGAAAAAGATAGACGAGATAGAAAATCCGTAGGTAGGAATACGAAACGCATAGGCATCGAACCGTACCGTTCTCGATACTCTAACGAATCGCGAAGAAGCGTTAACGCGTAGAAGGAAACCAGTAATGAAAGAGAATATTCCATCGCTTTCTCGTTTTTTAAAATAAACGTAAAATTTCTCCATTAATTTATATTCTTTACCGACTGTTTCGTAAATATTCATTATCGCGCATAATTTGAAAATTTCGCTGGTTACATAATCAATTTCCTTCGCTTCGTTTAATTATTAAAGTTAGACGACCCAAAAATGAATTATGTAGATCATCGACAACTTCCAACGATATTATGATTGTTCTAATTAAAGAAACAGTAACCGCGAGAATATCAGCGAGCGATCCCGTTTCGTTTATCCCGAACGAATAAAAAAATTGATATGCCTGCGGATCGTCATGATGGTATAACGATTTATGACCGGACGTTCGCCAGCATAAAAAATTCAACGCGCCGCGCGATAAATCGGGACGCGCCCGTCACCATTTCGTTCAGCCGTACGCGAATACGCGCGCGCACGCTTGCGCATCACCGGTGCGCGATTTCTCGGCGAAATTCGTTCTCAAATCGAAAAGCGAGAGATTTAAAATTTCACAGAACGGAGAATTTTTGACGCCACCCACCGATCTACCGCTGGATCAAACCCGTGTTGTGCGGATGGCGTTACGGTCTGCTCGTGTGCGGCTCGATTTTAAAACGAATTTTTGGGTGTGAATATTCGTTCGTTCGGGATTAAAGATGTTGATAGGTGTTAATTTTTTATTTAATCCAATTAAATATTATATCGTTTAACTTAATATATCGCATCGATACTCATCGATTTAGTTTTTTTACAAAGTCACGAAGGAAAGTACACGAAACACATTAAATTACGTTAACTTTATAGTTTGGTCCTGAACAGGAATGTTAAAAATTTGGAAAATAGTGAGAGACGAGCAAAAACGGCGATAGAAGCCATTCGGGGGGATGCGTCGTCATAGCTCCTGAACCCGGTGTTTATGTCGATATAAATGCATACTCT
>JAIFRP010000130.1:505294-521159 GCA_032403825.1 Odynerus spinipes
CTCTCTCTCTCTCTCTCTCTCTCTCTCTTGTTCGTTCCTGCTACAGACGAAAAGCGAGGATAATATCGCGCGTGGCTCTATAGCGTCGTAAATTCGTGGCGTCTCGTGGCATCGCCATCGTCTTTATCGTTGGTGAGCTGCAGCGGCGTCATTGTCTCCTCCCCAGCCTTTTTATTCCGTGGATCTCGAAATTTATTATTTACCATCACATTCCCGTGGCTCGCGACAGCCCCTCGATAAAAAGACTGATAATTACTCGCACTTGTTTCTCGCGATATGGCTCGCGTTATTTCTCGGGTACATATTAGGTCTCTAGAAAGAAAAAGATAGAGATTCGTACGTGCGCGAAAATTTTTCGCCCACGTACGAGTTCCCCTTTAAAAAAAAAAGAAAAAAAAATCAAGCACTTGTCGAAAACGTCGCGTAGACTTTCGAATTGCCATTTTTTGCATCCTTGAGTTTTTAATTCGCTTCGAATTTTTTTAGCTTTAGATAATTTAGCAATTATCCTAATACTAATAACAACTAATAAAATAAGAGCAGGATTCGAGACGATAAATACTCGAGAAGTTCGTAAAAGTTAATCGACTTATTCGACGATCGTTAGGTATGAGAAGAAGCGGGGATCCCGATGTGGGTCGTGTAGCCGAAAGAAAAGTCGTCCTCGCGTGGAGTTCGTTCGTTGTTCAAGAAGCGGACCGGCCTTGGAGCACACCTGCTGTTCACGAGTCTTCTCTCTTTCTCTTTCGCTGTGCGATATGTCGTCCTTGCCGAAGCAGTTCTACCGAACCAACCTCGGACTTAAATATTAGCCGAAAGAAACGGCGGACGCGTGTCGGCTTGCAACGAAGGTCCGAGGGGTGACCTTTACACCCTCGTCGTGGGAAGGAAAGAAAGAGAAAAAAGAAGAGAGAGAGAGAGAGAGAGAGAACTTTGGGAACACCGAAATTGAATAGTTTCCCTTTCGAAGTAGTTATCACTCCGTGGCGGGTCCTCCACCAGCTGGCGGTCGCATTAAAAACTTTCGCGGCCATGATTTTCCAATTTCAATGGTCAGGCACGTGCGAGGCCGATTACGTTGATGGCGTATCCGAAGCCCCTCGATTCTGCAGCCCCCATCCGGCTTTTACATCTCTTTAAACCGAATCGTTCCGTGACGTCGATCTCTCTCTCTCTCTCTCTCTCTCTCTCTCTCTTTCTCTCCATCCCGCCCCTTTATAAAAACCGCGACAATTCGCTTCATCTCCCATACCGCGTGCCAACGAAAATTCTATTACACGGTTTACTATATACACGTGCATACGTGTGCCTATACATATATGTATCGCGATACACATATAACTTCGTTACATCACTGTCGAATGTCACGAGAGGAACTTTTAATCATTTATATTTTAAGCGGACCGTGGAATTCGTTTTTGTAAATCGCATTGCAAAATACACGAACTAACCGTATCATTGATAATATTAGAGTGGCTACCGTCTGTCTTTCTTTGTTTTTTTGTTTTTTTATACACAAAAACACATATCGCATTCGAGATCCTTCTGTTATAAATCGAGCGTAAACGCACGTGGTGCGCGTTGAGCGATACCGCTTTAAAAACGCGATTATCGGATTATCAAGTAGTCGATTATTTATTCTGCATATTTTTCGATTAGTCCTCTTTCTCTCTTTCTCTGCTCTTTTTCACTGCTCTGAGTTTCGTTTATAACGGGCGATTATTTCACGTGGCATCTGCTATCGTGTGCACGCAGCGGGGAAAAGGGAAGGAACGAGAGAAAGAGAAGGAAAATAAAAGGGACGGTCGCCTTCTGGGGGCGGTAAACGTGTACGTTTCTCTTCCGCAATAAATTATTACGAAGTGAAGTAGGCGCTAGCGAAAAAGCAGGGAAAAAGCGGCCCGGCATAACGAGGCTGGCGGAAATGAAATATTTGCTAGCTCCGTGTAATATAAACTTCGAAATTGCAGCCTAACCGAGAGTACACATCGTTTCTCCACCTCTTTCTCTCATTCGGAACGCGAGAGACAATAAACGTGAAAAAAATGAGCAAACGAAAGAAGTCTTTGCATCGGTACTTTCAAACGATCGATCACCGTTTAAATGGTCGCTGCTTTGGAAATTAGTTTATATAGACTGACAGCGAAAAAAGAAGACGAGAAAAAAGGGGAAAAAAGCTTCGATATCGCGACGAAGTTAATTTACGGAAGAGTAGAGGAGCTCTGAATAGTGTGCTCGAGATGGAGAAGAGGAATAACAATTTCCTGTGGAAATAGAGAGAAAGAAAAACAAAGCTCCTCGTCGCGGCGACGACGACGTTACCGTAAAAATGACAAATTCGTGAAAAGGAGAAACTCGGTTGATGCTAATTTACTTTCGGGAAGACTAACTTCGCGAAAACGTGGCGGTAGTAAATTACGCGAGGAAATATACGCATTACGTATGCTAATTCCGCGAGACCGTTCGGTTGCCGAAGATTTTTCTTCTTCTTCTACTTGTTTTCTTTTTTCTCGGCCGAAGAAGGTGGAAGAGAGTCTCGTTTTCCGTGGTAAACGGTGACACTTAGATCGCGCCAGTAGCCGCATGGCACGTTAAGTGGATAGGTACTTCGGTTGCGAAGTAAAAGTCATGGTAGGGCCGTGATCTTGAAGTGGAACGTGAGGGCAAGAGGGAGAGGGAGAGGGAGAGACTTTCCAAGTTCGTAGCAGCAACTGACCCGTTCCTACGACTCTCGTTGAAATAATAAACTAAACTAAAGGCGTTGTCCGACACGGAATTATCCTCGTCTTCGTCGACGATGTGATACCCGCTTAAAAGAGCGAATTCTAAACACGGTCTCTCCTTTCCCCGTACGCGATTAGACGCACTAAATTCTTCGCCTAAGCGTTCGTCTTGTTTTTTCCGAACTACTAGTTCCCGGTAAATGCCTCAGCATGCCGAAGCACGCGAGGCAGCTGACCTCGGCGGTGTGTCTTACGTTCTGGAGAGACGGCGAGTCTCCAGGTTCTTAGTCGAGCATGGTAGCCGACGAAGAATGCGTCGAGCAACGCGCTAGAACGCGAAGACCTTCTTCCACTTTACTTCGATACGAGTTACATGCCTCTCAATTACGTGTCTCTCTTCCGTTCCTGAACTTAGCCATTGCTACGCATGTTAAACACGTTAACCGTTCACGCATGCCATGCAGTTTTTTAGTTGGCTAACTAGACGAGCGGCAAAGTGGAATAATTTTCTTTCGACAAACTGAAATCGTGTGAATCATTACAATATCATTATAATCGACGATCGATAATATACTTGCGTGTTCCAAGAATGTTTTAAGTTAAAATTTTGAAAAAATATCGGCCGACGTTTCGTCATTGGTCCACTGGTAAATCGAGTTTCTCCGGCCCATATAGAAGACCACCAACGCGACTTACGAACTTTATGTCCACGAGAACGGCTGCATTAACGAGCGAGTATTTCCACGAGCGAGTTAACTACCCGATCGTACTTCACTCCCATCGTTCCATCGTATTCTCCAGTTGGAGGGTGCTCGAACGAAGGACCAAAAGGGAGAAAGAGGGAAAAAAGAGAAAGAAAGATATTACAATTTTAAACGGTCGTTTCTCGCGTCGAATCTCGCTCGGAAAATTGTTCTTCTTTTTTTGGATCCAAAACGAGGGATTCCACGTAGCGATGGTGGGAGGACGCGCCTAAAACTCCTTTTGTCTCTCGCTAAAATATATTATAAATCTTTTTACTTTTTTATTTTTTTTTTATTTTTTTATTCAAAGACGCAATTACAGGAGAACGCGGGCGAGAGAGCGAGAGAAAGAGGAGCAGAACCGTCGTATCTCGTAAATGGGAATAGTTACCACCGCATCGGTGAAATTAAATCGGCCGGCACCGTTTGGAACTGTTTAAGTACAACGCTACACGAATCGCAATTTCGAGCGACAGGCTCGCGGCGGTTGGCACGATAAATGCAACGCCGCTGTCGCGTTTCTCGGAGCACACCCGGGATGCTGCAGTCTCTCTCTCTTCTACGCTCTCTCTTTCTCTATCTCTCTCGCACGCGCATTATACGATGCACGTTGTCGCTCGACTTAAATTCGAGAAGCCTTCCCCCTTTCTCCTCTCTTAAGAGAAGAAGCTTTATTTCCTTCCCTTTGTCTTTCTCTCGAAAGGATTGATAACGCGGCCACCAACGATAACCGTCGCTTGCTCGACTCTACCCGAGTCGAAGTAAGTCCGAAATAATTGGCTGGTATCGCGGATGAGACGTGAGACACGCGATGTCCGACGAGACATCATTTTATGAGAAATAATTTGTAACAAAACTTGAATACTTATTTATTCTCCCGTAATTGTCATCTCATATTGTCGTATAGATAGTTATTTTCTTTTAAAATGTAATGCCGAGTCCTGCCTCTGATCTTTTTCTTTTAGTTTATTAATCGACTATCTCGTTACTTCCAAAGCACCTACATTTTTGTAAAAATCATTAGAACTACTACGATCGTAAATGTACTTTCCCGGAATTTCTCAAAAACCTGGATCACGGATCATTCCGTTCGTAATTACGAACGAGGATCGGGCATGCATTCTTATATCAAAGACGCCGGTGGAGATATTTGCTCGCGTTGCATTCAACACGACGCCCGAATGGTACTCGACGCGATTCATCAAATCCACTCTACGAAAACTAACGACGAGAACTGAAAGGCCTGCTTTCTCTCTCTCTCTCTCTCTCTCTCTCTCTCTCTCTTTCTCGCGCGCGTGATTCTCCCAACTCCTCGATTGAAATTCATAAATGCCTCTCGCCTGAAAAGGGGATCCTGGCGCGAGCCGGGAAAGGCCGACTTGGAATAATGGTGAGAGGGTGCGCGGGAAGAAAGGAAGAACGAGAGGAAGAGATAGAGCACGATGGTGCTCTCTCTTTATCTCTATCTCTCTCGTACTTGCTAAATTCACTCGTTTTAATTAGTAGGAAGACGCGAGGAAGAAGCGGCCTCTTTAATCAACGCTTTCTTTCTTGTGCCTGATAGAGGAAGGTCAAAAGAAGAGAGAACGATACAGAAAGAGTAGCGGGAGCTAATAGCGAAGGAAATAGAGAGACGAGAAAAGAGGGAACGATCCTGCGCCGCGATCTTTCGACTGGTAACTGCCTCGAAAGCTTATCGAAATTCCGTATGAGAGCTCGTTGCTCCTACTCCGGCTCTTCGCAAGAGCTAGAACATCGTGCGTTGCTAGAAGCTGGATAGACGTGTATACGTGTTCGATGTATACCGAGTCCTTACTACCATGTACCTACGTGGTATCGTATAAAGGAAGATGTACGAGAAAATGTTACTGCTTTAGATCTTCGGAGTACGCATCAACCGTTGCGGCAGGGGCAAGGGGGTAAGGATGGTGTAGGTAAAGCTCGTGGAAAGGGTGGAAAAGGGAGAGGTTTCAAGATTTCGGCGCCACTAAAATACCAAGCGCCGACTTAGCCGCGGAGACCGGAATAGGAGATCGTTTCGTTATCTTGGTCACGTCTCGTCTGGACCCCTGGGCACATTTCCTCCGAGGAAAAGAGATACCCGAATATTTGTTGCCCGAATCTCTTTGGCGATCTATAACCGTGAAAGTCTCCCGTACATCCGTATACACATGGATTCGTGTGCGCTTCGCAACGCACAAATTTATATACCTATCCCATGGCTAAATTCATTATTTTTTTTTTTTTTTGTAGATAACGTAGTAACGCTGATAGATAAACCCCGAGATTCATCGAGCCTGGGTAGAAAAGAGATATACTTGCTTCTTATATTTCGTTCAAGGGACAACGATGCGGAAGAACCGCGAGATGAGGAACCCGGTGAACGGGTTGGTATCGTTTTTCTCTACTATCGAGGAACAACGAAGCAAAGTGCTCTCTTCCGGACGATACTCTCGTTACATCGAGCATCGATACTCCCGACGCTTCTACGTGCTCACCTCCCTTCGATATCTCGCGTTATACTTCGAGTAGAGAGAGACTTTTTTATTCGCTTAATAAAAATAACGAACGGGAAGCACTGTTTTTATCTTATGAGAATTCGTACTTGTTTTTTCCTGGTTAGAAGTTATTTCGTGCGATGCGTGAAATAGACTAAAATTTACCGATTTTGTAAATAACGAGCGTGTGTGGCTCGAAGGATGATTTCATAAATTAATAAATAGAGAGGGAAGGTAGGGAAGCCGCTAAAGCGTATATATTTATTTCACTCGTGAAACGAACGCGTGCATCGCCGTTCTTATCGTTTTCAATCGGCGGGGAATTCGATGCATAAATCTTTAAATTGCGGTAATCCGCTTGTATTTAGCGCACTGAGCATCGAAACTAAATTGCATGTTCGTGTTCGGGTAGAGAAATCTTATCGGGTCGTGTTCGCGTTTCGATATTTTAGAAGCGCGTTAACGTTACCGAAGTATTCGTAAAAATTGATTCGAAAGTAACGCAAAGGAAAAGAATACGAGAGAACGGCGAAAAGAATATCGCAATATTTTTCCACTTTATTTTACGACGCACTTCGAAGACAACGAACGACACGAGGAAGGAGAGTGAGTGGCTCTTTCGGTTATCGTTCGGCGGAAAGTGGAAGGAAGAGATGCTGGACAAATCTCTCAACTATAAACGAAGTTTTCTTCGTTCGAGCGATGCTTTGAGTAATTGGAAAAGTGTTTTCAAGAACATATACTCTGGGGCGGGGAAGAGAGGACCGGGCGTTTAGTTCGCCCGCTCTCCTCCCGCTTTACTCTCTCGCTCTACCTCACCGTCAGATCGAAAGATTTATCGTCCGCTTGGCCAACAATAAGATCGTCGCCGAGCTCGTCCGGTTACTTAGTTTCTTTCTCAAATTCGTTATCGAACCAGTAGATCCCTCTTCCTATTTCTTCTCATCGAGCTGCTTGTTTACCACGGCATGTTATTCCAGACGCGATTTGTCAGGAAGAAAAGTCACACGAGATGATATCGTAGATTTCGTTCTCTCCTCCCCTCTCTTTCTCTCTCATTCTTTCGATTTTTCGTAGAAAATAAGAGGGCGGTTACTCTTAGCAAGCCGAGTTCGGAGAACGTACCTACTACTCTTTTTCCCAAATAAAACCGAAAGCAAAGCAAAGAGAGAAAAGCCATACGGAAAGGTCCGTTGGTCGTCGTCTTCCGATCCGAGTAGTTACGTGCCGTCGAGTTGTCACGAACCGTAGCTGATTGAGCAAAGTGCGCTTAATGACCTGCTACGTGATCTAAATCCATCGAAGCGCGGAACTGGCACCGAACTTTCGGGGAATGCCGGATGCGTAGCGCTATGACGTTGGAGAATTCTCAGTGGTGAAAGATACGAGAATGCGGATAATTTATAAATTATCTAAAAGTTCTATTAGTTTTTATTACGAACTTTTATAATCGTACAAGGGTACCTACGTTAAAGGAAATGAAACATCATAGTTGTCGTGTTTTCCATCAACCACTTCGTTAAACTCATTCGATTTTTTTCGTAACCACGCGACAGGAATCGACGAAAGTGGCATTTCCAAGACCCAAAGAAGAAAACGAAGGAATTATCCGCGAAGTGTTAATAACGTCGGACTAATTGTCCATTTCTCGGGCTCCGGACGTTCCTCTTCTTAGCTAGCGTGCCGCCTTGAGTGAGCGCGAGTGGAAGGGGAAACGACGGGAACTTTTGCCGTACGGGAAGGATCGAACTGACCATCCCGAGTGAGACAGAAAGAAAAAGAAAAGAGAGAGAGAGAGAGAGAGAGAGAGAGAAAGATCGGACCGATTAAACTCGTTCTCGACACACGCGCATTCCGCGACGCCCGCTGAATCGAGAAGCAGCCGCGATGCTGCAGAGAGACGCCTTCTCCCTTCTTCATCCTCCTGAGTCAAGAGAAAGAAAAGGGAGGGAAGAGATTTCTCCTCTCCTTCTCTCTCTCTCTCTCTCACACACACACACACTCACACACACACACACACACACACACACACACACATTGGATAGCAATTCTCGTGCGATGAGCGACGATTTAACGCGCCGGTGCATCTTAAGCGCGGCTCCTGCTTCTTCTCCTTCTTCTCTTTCCACTTCTTATCCTTTTTTTCTTCCTTTTCCCGATCCCCTTTCTACAAGACGTTCTCCGACGGCCAAGCGTCGAGATCGTTTAGGCGAGAAGATATAACGAGAGGACGCGTCGACGGCCGAACATCGCACGCATGCACGCAGGCGGGAACGAATGAACGAGTGAGTGAGAGAATGAACGAGCGAGTGAGAAAGCCACTCTTCGAACTCGTTTCGGAGAGCACGAGAAAAATGAAACGGAAGAGATTGAAAACGCAGAATATATTATACTGTCTCGGGGAGGAAAGTCAAATCGTTTTGCTGATGGAATAAGTAGCACCGACGACGACCTCAGCAATCTGTGAAAGCCTGAGAGAGCGCGCGCCCTAGGAAGAGAGAGAGAGAGAGAGAGAGAGAGAGAGGGTGGGGGTAGTACGGGTACGGGTAAGCAGTAAAACTTATAATGGAATCATCTTTCTGGACCGACCTTACCTAAGGAAGCTGTGCATCTGCGAATAGAGAGAGGAAAAGGGAGAACGCCATAGAAAACTAGTTCTCGGTAATTCCTCCTTTGATGGGGACCGCGGTGCAACAAGCACGTTGCCTCGTTCACGCGCACACACATATTGCTAGCTACACGTACGCGCCCCCATACGAACACATAGACACAATACATACACGAGGGATCTCCTTCGACGTTAACGCGTTGTCGAAGGCCGGACCTCCCGAGAACGCTGATGCTCGTCGTTCCAAAGGAAACGTCCACTTTATCTCTCCCGACGTTACGGGGATTTTATAACGATCTTCTTGACGTTAAAACGAGCTTTTCCTATTTTCTTTTAACAAATACGATTACGCTGACGGGTAGAGAAGAGAGGTGGCGAGGATGATGAGGGGTAGCTGGAAGAGAATGGGATAGAAAAATGTATCGATTATTGCGCGCGCGCNNNNAGAGAGAGAGAGAGAGAGACTGGAGGAGGCCGAGATGTAAGAGGAGACGGCAATGGAGGTGGAGAGACGTCGATGCAAATTTTATAGGCAAACAGAGAGCAAACGAGGAACTAACAACGTGTTTACTCCGCTCGGAAGGATCGATCGATCGGTCGCATATATTGCCGGTGTTTCGCGCTAGCTAGCTCGCTGCCGCTGCCGTTGCCGCTGCCGTTAGGACGTGCTTCGAACTCGTTATTAAAACACTCGCCAAGACAAGAAATTCTTAACGAGTAGGAAACTCGACGTTCGAGCTTCGCAGTCGTTGATCGACGTTAGCACGACTTACGAGTACCTACCGTTGCTTCTGTTAAGCGGTAACGAGATAGGAACAATTATCCGGCTAACCTTTTATAAATAATTCCAGTGCGCGCGTAAAAGTTTAATCTTAACGCGGGAGGTTTCAAGGAAAAAACGCACACGAGTGGAGACGGTAAAGTTTAGCGATATTGTTTCACTTAACTCGTTAATTCCCGATTCAGTCGAGCGTAAATCGATATACGTCGATCTCACCATACTTTTTTCATAACTTTTTAAGGGAACAGATTTGCAACGACCGCTGTAACAATTCTATAAGCCACTTTACTCTCGTTCTACCTTACCATCATCGTATTACAAACGTCATCATAGAACCCTCATGGCACTCGACGCGTTAATAAAAAAAAAAGAAAAAATAAAAAAAATCAATCTCCCAGCATCTCGAGAATGCTCTCCACGCCTTCTAATCCGTCGTCACGTGACAATTCTCGCGTTTCAGCCGTCGACTTTTTAAAAGTCTCTCTTTCTCTTTCTTTCCCTCCTCTGGTATACAAGCACGCATCACCGCGACAGGGTACGTTCATAGGCATGAAACGACATTAGACACGATGCGGCCCGACGGCAGGAAGGAACGAATATCCCGGACTTTGATCCACGCGAGGAGATAGATCGTGGCTGCTAAGAAGAGAAAAGGAAAAGGAAAAGGAAAAGGTAGGCTCGCACAATGGCGAGGCATAGAGAGACGCATAAACGATCGATCGGATACGCACGTCGCGAAGGCAAAAGGCCTAACGCACGCACACTTTTACTTATCCGTTCATCTATTCGTCCCTTCCACTCGCCCGGGGAACTCGGACACGATCCATTAGATGTAAACGACGGCTCGAAAGGAATCGCACTCGAGCGTAAACTCGACACAATCCCGGTTACGACGTAACTTGGGATTAGCACAATGCATACGGCTCCGAAGGTGGAGAGGAGACACGTCCGAAAAGAAGGAGGAGGAAAAAGAGGAGGCGATGCTGGAAAAAGATGGGACACGGTGCGGCCGCGAGGGCAGGGCCAAAGGCAGCACGGCTAAATAGAAAGAGAAAGAGAGAAAAAGAGAAGGGAAAGGACAGATTCTGGTGGTTCAGCCAACAGAAGAAAGGAGAGAAGAAAGGTGGAACCCTATTGAGCGGGATCCATGGGTTTACGCGAGACCACCATTATTTCCTCCATGCACCCTGACCCATTGTTATCCCGGGCGTGAGGCTGCGGAGTGAGCATCTGCCTTCCCTCTTTCATTTTGTCTCTTTTTTTCTCACTTTCCATCTTTCATCTCACTCGCTCGTTCCATCTCTCTTTCTCTCTCTTTTCCATCGGATACCACGCGTTCAAAATTTTGCGTTTTCGATATCGCGGATACCATATACATCCATACGCGATCGTACCCTGTAACTCGTCCAAGTAATTTCGATGCGAAAGCATTTTTGTGTTTTCGTTCGTGTACTAAAGCAAAGTGCCATAAGCACCCACCCCCCATCCCCATACTCACCCCTTCACTGTGTCATCCTCACCAACGAGTTACCCCTTCGAAGCGGAAATCAAACGAAAAAGTGGTCAATGTGTTTGGATGCGTCATAGGCTGTATACGAATATATAGTATATATATACGTTATCTTCATCGAACCCATCCTTTAGCTGAATTTTTGTCCATCCGTCGGTTCGTCGTCCATCTCTCTCGTTCTCGTTCTCTTTACTGGCAGATTTATTATCTCGTGCTCGCGATATGTCGCTCTCGTATACTAGGAAGATGATAAGAAGGATTATGATATTCAAGCAATGTATAGCCGTGACGTAAAAATATATCGGGCGGGCATTAAAATTTACGTAACCTTGTAATTTATTTTATGCGTCTGCAGCGTCGGCTGCAATTTCAAAAGCCCGGGACATTTTTTTCTTTTTTTTTTCTTTTTTTATCGAGTCCGATCTTCGCGCGAAATGCACGAATTTAATTTATATACATACTATATGTAGGTACCTACCTAGACGCGCGTACCTATGTACGTACATATAATATCTCTATTAATAGATGTCCGTGAGAGATAAAAGGAGGAATTAATCTCGAGAAAAAGTCGGGGAATAATCGATATCGTGCATTTGCGCGGCTCGATAACGAGATTAAATCCGGCACCGGTGAAAGGTACAAATAGTAGTATTAGTAGGAGCAGGATGGCGGTAGTAAGTACCCTTCGAATCTAATTTATTTATTGCGAAACCCGCGCGCTTTCGCGCGAAATTCTTCTCCTTTTCGTGAGTAAAGCTGCACCAAAAATACACACGCACACAAAGACACCGGTACGATACACAAGAACGACAGGATTATCGATAAAATAAGGGACATCGTAGCGGGCGACGAGTAATAGTAACGTGAAAAATATGAATATAAATCCTTCCGATAACAAAACGAAACGATGATAAAATGGAAAACCCAGTGAGCACGCGCTAAGCTTCCATTTTAATTTCATTATGACTAAAACATTTTCATTTACTCTGAACAAATAGGGTATCATTCTATGAGCGTGTATCAACGATCGATACCGAAATTTTTCACGATTTTTTCATATCCTTCGAGCACGGTGACTCGATCGCACCGAAATCCATAATATCGTATCGCTGGAAGACGATGAGTAAGGAGAAGTCATTCCCCCAAGAGTCGCTTCCTCTGAAGAGAATCAGTGAAAAAGACCGAACGTATATCTCTGCCTATGCAGATAGGTGGAGGCAAGGAGCGAACCGTGAGTTTCGCGTGTGCGCGTGTGCTCGTGTGAAGCACGTTGCACGCTCGAGACAGTGCCCGAGGCCGGTCTTTGCCCGCTCATCCGCGCAAAATATCGACGATGCCGGGCGGCAGAGGACGGTACGAGAGAATGGTTGGAAAGAGAGAGAGAGAGAGAGAGAGAGAGAGAGGGAAGAGTAGGATGGTAGTAGTGGGGGAAAGGGGACGAAAAAAGGAAATGTCACTTCCTCGAGGACCGAACAGGGCCCTCGTTCACGCTCGATCGCCGATCGTGAACGCGGACGCGGTCAGCCAGGGAGGACTAGGGATGGGTGCCCCTCTCTAGAAGAAGAACGAAAGAGGGAACGCAAAGAGAAAGAGGGAGAGAGCTGGAACGTTCACGGACAGAGAAGAGAACGCGTTTATTGCTGACCCGCGATTCGCAATCGAGCTAACGCGAAACCTCTCGTTTCGACGATACCCTTCGACTTCTCTCTCTCTCTCTCTCTCTCTCTCTCTCTCTCTGCCTGTCTTTCGATTCCTTTTTTGGTAGAGATACGTTCGATCGACCTTTCGTTTTTCCTTTCCGTTTGTCGAGAACCGATTTTCCCTAGGACCAATCACGATTCCTATTGCGGAATAATTTCCTCGATCTTCCGGCACGTTCGAAAAAGAAATCTTTGGTGTTCTACGCCTTGAGATAAGATTTCCTCTTTTCGGGAAAATTAGAGTTTTCTTTTTCGGCGAAAGGTCGGAGGTCAACAGTTCGGCCGGGAGCTTCCTACCGCAACGTTAAATATTTCAAGTCACTCTCCTTCGCCGTGCGGGGAGTTGGAATAGAAAATTAGCGAGGAGGAGAGAACGAGGTAACGAGAACGTTCGCATAAACAAAAGGGAGAAATCGGGACGCGAAGTTGCCTTTTTCGAGGCGAGAATGTTTAAGTATTTTTCACGAAATGGGGGTAAAGGGCGAGAGGGAGAGAGGGAGAGAGAGGGCTGGCTAAGGTCGGAGCTTGGAACGTTTCGTTACAGCCTCCTCCACCGTCGAGTTCCTACGCTCTTTTCCACAAATTAGACTCTCTCTCTCTTTTTCTCTCGTACTCTCTTTTTCTCGCTCGTTCGTTCGTTCGCGAGAGACCCTCTCGACATTTTTCATTGTAACCAATTTTATTTACGACGAACGATTTTCTAGCCCTCCCCACCTTCCTGCACACCTCCTCTTCCTCTTCATTCTCCTTTTTTCCCAGACGAACACCACTGCCGCCACTCTTCGCGCAATTATCGCGAGCTATTAATTATTGCGGCATTCAGCATGCAGCTTGGGCGCGCGCGCGAGCACCAGGCCGATATAAAAGCCATTATGTTCCGTGACTGTGTGTATATAACGCAAGCTTCGGAGAAATAATATCAAAAGAGAGATGAAAACGTCGAAGAAAATAATTATTAAACTTCCGTTCGAGGGAGAACAAGAAAGAGAGAAAGAAAGTGTAAGAGAGGAAGAGAAATCTACCTTTTACTAATTAGTCAACAAATTGAAAAGGCAATTCAAAGAAATGATGAAAAATCATGAAAAATAGATTTGTCGAATCAACTACTAAATGGGACAAACTAGAATGCACTTTGGTGCACCCATTAAAAATAAGAAAACGAAATCGAGACGAAAAGAGATTGAAAATCTTCACCGGGCAAGTTCGTAAGTTTCACCCACGCGTTAACGATGATATACAGTATCCGTTAGAAGACTTAAGTTCTCTTTCTCTCTCTCTCTCTCTCTCTCTCTCTCTTTTCCGTCGTGTTTATCAATTCCGAGAAAATTCGCTTATTTCATTAGATAATCAATCACGCGATAAAATAATTCGCGTTCGTCGTACGGATTCTTTTCCAACGAACGTAACGAACGAGCTGTATTATACCATAGTACGAAATACACCACGTAATTTTGCACCCGATAACGTTGATTTAATTGAAATTGAAAGAAAGAAGAAGAAGAATGAAAGAGAAAAAGAGATAGAAAGAGGTCGATTTCGTAATACACGCCGTAGGATATCGCAAATTGAAGCGCTTAGTCGAACAATATTTGAATTTCTCTCGTAAAACAAGAGGAGGGCCTCTTACTGATTATTAATTAAAACCAGGAGCGAAGTCTCTTTCTCCTCTTTCACCGTTGGACTCGCTCTTTCGCGCCGGTCGTTTCATTTAAAATTCATGTTAACGACATTAGTTTTCTTTTCTCAATCCCCGACGGCCATCCCCTGTAGGATCTCATTTCTCTTTTCGCGTTTACTCTCCTGCTTCCTCTTTCTCTTTATTTCTCTCCTTCTCTCTCCCCCTTCTCTTCAACCTCTTGTAACTCTCTCAAAAGTTTGAGAGTGGTGGCGCGATGAATAGAGAGAACCGAACAACTTCCTCCTCTTCTCACCATTTCACAGCTCTCGCTTCTCGCTCAGCGTGCAACTCGGACGTGCATCTTCGAAAAGGCATTCCGAATCGGACCGAAAGAAGTGGGAACGGTAGTCTCGTTCGTCGAGGGTAGATAGGTGCGAAGGCACGAAAAATTTGACGCGTAGGTATTCTTTCGCGATTTCAATTAAAACTAACTCCGATGAAATTCGCACCTCCGTTAGGAGGATCGTTGTAACGGAAGCTTTGATTTCAGTCGAGTGCCCGAGGTCCTGCTTTGTAACGAAGAAGAAAATTACCGTAGATCGTAGAAAGAGAGAGAGAGAGAGAGAGAGAGAGAGAGAGGGAGAGGTAGGAAGGGAGAGAGAAAATGACCGGAATGACGAGTTTTAATTAAAAGCGACGGATTTGATCGATCGGTGGAACTCGTATCGAGGGGGCAACCTGTAATCTTAGATTAAAGAAAAACGAGGAGACCGAGAATGAGAGAGAGAGAGAGAGAGCGGAGGGGGAGAAAAAAAGGAAAAGAAATAAGGCAGGTGTTGGAAAGGGACAACGGGCGAAAGGCGCGAGAGGACTCGACACGCCGTTAAAAAGTATCCGTTTGGGCAAAGACACGCACGTGGCCCACCGAGTGGAACGAATGGAATGGAAATTACACAGTAGATTTAATAAAGCCAACATTAGGAGGGAGAGAGAAAGAGAGGACTGAGAGCGTAATTTTGTCCGTGGGCTTAGTGCCTCTAATGACAGACCCGTCTACTATATTCTCTCGTAGTATTCGACGTCGGGAGTAAGCATCGCGTTTGAATTTTTCTCCTCCCATTTCGTCCATCCGTTCGTTCGTTCGTTCGTTCGTTCGTTTCGCTTCACGTCCGCTGTCCTGCTCGAACCACCGCAAAAACTTCACGACCTCGCCTCATTTTCGCTAAATCCGTCTTCTCCCTTCTGAATTTTCGTTCGCGTGTCAATTTTAATGCAATACTTCCCATCATCTTTAATTAATTTTATTCATCTCGTTTACTATTGTTAACGAACCTCATAATTAATACCTACCGATAGAAAAAGATTTGTTCCTCGCATTTTCTCTTTTACATTTCGCTCGTCGCGAGAGATCTGAAAAGAATCCATGAAAAAGAGAACGTGGTACGTTTTCAAAAGACCTACGATATGATAATCGACAGGGACGACACCCGCAGGCAACCTACAATGTATAACAAATTCGCGGCACCTTTTCTATTATACTTCGTACCTACTCTTCATTAAATTCTAATCGACGCCCCGAGTCTTCATAATGTGGCAAAAGGTTCGCCGATCTTTCCCACGTTCGAATATTTCCCTTCGTGCCTCGACAATACCCGCACGGTCTCTTCTCTCTCTCTCTCTCTCT
>JAIFRP010000130.1:543964-554564 GCA_032403825.1 Odynerus spinipes
TAAAAAAAAAAAAAAAGAAAAAAGAAAATATACAGAAAAGAGAAAACGGACGATGGTTCGATCATCGTTAACGCGGTTACCCAACAACAACAAAATTGTCTAATGCATTTTGTGTTTGTACAAGGTATTTGTCGAGTACGCGAGTACACGCCAGGCTATTTGCTCGCATCAGCAAATAAACATCAATTTCGCAAAAGCTCGTCCTGGCTGTAGGGTGGTTCATAGTCCTACGGTTACTCTCGGTAACACACCCACCGTCGACGAGACTTCCAAAGTTGCTTCCGAGCTTTTTTCGGAGTTACGTTGAGAGAGATGCACACGGGGAAATAGACAACGACGATGGGAGCTTCGAGTTTTCGCGACGTCGTGAAAAAAAAGAAAACGTCGAGAATTTGACCATTCCACGTGTACATATGTGTACATACGTTTCATGCATAGGATGGGGAGCGAATGGTTAAGGCACGACTCGTAAATCTTTCCCTAAGCGACATATGTACGTACGAAAGAGAGTGAGGGAGGAAGGGGGGTGGGAGAGAGAGAGAGAGAGAGAGAACAAAGAGAAAAGAAAAAGCACACTTCTCGCTTTCGATCGTTTTCCTTGCTTTCTTGCCTTTCTCCTTCGTTATAAAAATTTCCAGGTTCTGTGCCCCTATGTAAAATATAATCCGTCATGGAGTGGCACGCGTGCTTTACAACGATTTGATTTACGTCGCTATTTTTCTGGCCAGCTATTCCGACGTGTCTGATACGGCAGAGAGAAAAGAGTGTATGCGCGCGGAGGTACTGCCATCGAGAAATCTCGACAAAATAGACAAATATAGGTCTCCGTTGACCATTTGGTTTTTGCCCATATGAAAGGCCATCGTCAGAGAGTCAGCTCGTCTACCTGCCAGAGTTGACTAAGAAAAAATGCATAAAACGAATATCGTGTTCGTGCACGGATATCTGCCCAGACACGCGTCGTGCTTCATTTTCTTCTGCCTTTCTCACGCACGCGCGCGCACACACGCACACACACGTCTCTCTATCCTACGCGTCCCGGAATTATTCAAATCATGCTCTTGGGAAATAGAAATGTTCATTTTTGGAAAAAAACAAAAACAAATCGGCGCGTTAGCGAACCATAACTTTCCAATCTATGGCTCATTTCCTTAACAAACATTGAATTTATTTATTTGTAAGGACACAAATATTATTTGTACGTATAATTCATTTTGTTATACTATAAATGAAAATCTTCTATAACGTGGAAGATACTTAGGATGTTCAGGATTCTTCGCGCACTCGATACTTCGATAATTATTTCCAAAAATAACGACGATAGGAGGGTGTGTCTGGGATGGTGTGGCGGAAACTACGAAACGATCGTATTTCGTTGGGAATTTTCCGAGAACACAGGAGAAGGCTGAGAGAAGAGAGCGGATGCCGCAAATGAGAGCGGTACTTCTGAGCGAGTCGAGAGTTGCGAGGGTAAAGTAGAAGAAGAGGAGATAGAGGATAAGTCTAGAGGAAAGAAAGAAACACAAGAAAAAGACAAGACTTCTTAAGGAAATTCATCGAGTGGAGACGAACAAAATCTCTTGCTACACGTGGTTGCTCGTGGAAATTAAAAAATGACTTGACCCGTCAACGGGAAAATAGAAAGAACAAAATATCTCTTAACACAGCATGTCTCTGGACCACTTTTTATCTCGTCGATGTCCTTTTTATAAACTCCACACCGTTTGCTAGCTCGATTCACGTATATAGTATGTATAATACGTATGTATATGTATGTAAAAGCAGTATAGAGAGGGAAAAACGTATTTCACGGAAACGCGACATGAAAGTGGGATATTAATATAGGCCTCGAGGTACGCTCTTCTGGAAGACGATACGAAGAGAGAGGACGGAAGGACGACGGTCCTTCCACTGTACGATGTCTCCCGAACTGATCTTACCAAAGGGTCCGCTCACAAAGGGACGACGATTCGGGGACGAAAATGCTGGCAGCGTTTATCCCCCTTCCTCTTTTATTCCTTTCCCTCTTTGCTTTCTTCGAAATTTCCTCTGTAAACGCAAATTTTCTCCACTTTACTTCCTTTATTCTTTTTTCTTCTCTAAGGATAAGATTTACCTACGCCCTAAAGGATGTTTTATTTATAAAATAAAAAAAAGAAGAAAAAGAAGAAGAAGAAGAAGGAAACGAATCGAAGCGTCGTAACGAAGTTTTAGGGGAAGCAAAGTTTCAACGTTTTTACGCAAAATTCTATTAGCATTATAACTCGTAAAAGTTCTACTCGTGTTTCTAAGAATCGATTATGCCGATAGGATAGATTTACAAAGAATGAGTCGTTACCGATAGCGATACCATCGGAATGTTAATTTCTCTCTTTCAACGTTATATAGAATTTCGTGATCGTCGTTAGATCGAAGAAACGATAATAGCAGATAGTTTCTGTCGCTTAGAGCGTTACTACATGCCTGACGATTACCGCTACCGGAAATTTCGATGGACTATAATTCATGTGCGTCTATGGTCGGAATGATCAAGCAGCGTGTATGCGTGCCCCGTGGAATTCGTTCCGACTAATTCGAGGAGATTCCGGTGAAAAATGACGAGCAGCAGCTATTCGTGATTTTGAAAACTTCTTTTTCTACGAATAGAACGTTCTTTCTCTCTTAGATACACACGTTGGTATCTACCTATCTTTCTTCACGACTTTTCGAGCGCGTAGCGTCTTGATTATCTCGACTAATGACAGATGCCATTAAATCCGAAAATAGAAGAAAAGACGAGGAGTGACGTACACGCGAATACGTATCGTTAGGCGCAAAGTCTGCCTTTTAATTAAAACGTCCCGTGTTTTTACACGACAAATCGGTCATTAGAATTTTGAATCTATTCCTTACGAAGTACTAGAGAAACGCGTTACGAATCAACGGGTTAAGGCCATGTTTCTTGTTAAAAAAAGAAACTAATTTCTCTTTCTTCCTTCCTCTTATTATTTTTTTCCTCGCTCTCGTAGTACGGCAGGACCATTCACGAAGGATCTATGCTTGCTGATCACGTTAAGCGATGCATCCTGTAGAGAGTCGAGGCCGCTAATTTCCATATAAGGTAAAACGTGCGAATGCATACTTTATGTTCACGATTCCTTTTATGTGTCGATTTACCGATAAGCAGATATACAGGTAGAAACGATATTGTACAAATCAATGAACACGGTATGTAACACGAATCGTTGTAAGGTCGGCGGGAAGGGGGATGCAGGCGCCTGAGATGCGGAATGCGCATTGGTATACGCTGCACCTTTTCCGTACTCGTTTCTAAGATTTCTACTCCGTATAAGCATTTCAATGCTAGGGTCGCGATCGCACTGTCGGGATTTGTATTCTCCGCTTTATATAGTTCGTATCTTTACTGGGAAGAGTAGCTATTCATTTCTTTCGAACGATGAGATTATACTGTATCTGCCTATTAAGGAAAGACCGGATACGCGATTTTACAAGAAGATTTTTTTATTAAAAATTTGTAGGAAATTCTCCCAAGGTGGTAGGTATTATCGATCGAACTGACACACATATATTAAATCTTTTTTTCCAGATTCGCCGTCGAATTATTTTCCATCCATTATCGTCGGTCCGATTCGATTCGGGGAATGGGCAGAAAAAAAGAAAAAGCAAAAAAGAAGGAAAAACGAATTACACGAGGAATCAAAAAGGAGCTTACGTCGAGAGATAATCCATCCACGTCGTTTCTCGTAGAATATGATCGAGATTACGATGGGTATTCCGTGAAAGTCGCGATTTCTGAATGCCGACCCGAAAGCGATTAAACCATTTCATGAATGATTGATGTAGCATTTGCTACGAAAAATGGAGCTTGTTAGAAACTCGATCGGCAAGAAATCGTGGACGGATCTTTAGCAGATCGCTTCTGGCGTAGTCATTTTTTACTTTGGTACACCCGGCGATTCGATCTACTGCAATTCAGATCGATTCGGGGAATGCGTGTTTTTGCTAGGGTATCTCTTCCTCTTCTTCTTGTTCTTCGGACCGGCCGTTCCCTCTTTCGCTCTTCGATTTAAATCGTTTCGATCGTGCGTTTCGGGATGATCGAGAGGATTCCCCTTCCCTTTCGAGTCCCTCGTGCAATTCGTCAGGCTCTAATTGTTTGTGAAATTTAAATGACTCCGAGACGAATCGTGCTTACAAGGGATGCATTATGAGATAAAGAGAAAAACAGAAGCATGTAAAAAACGTACCGTGAAGAAGAAAAGAAACCCGATAAAAGAATCAAAATTAATTTAAATTAATTTCATTCGGTCGGCATCAATTTTTCGCACGAATTTTACTTACAGAATACTCCGCAGACGTACAAAACGAGCAGAAAGATTCAAATCGGTCCTCATCCTGAATCGAGTACAGGAAACGTCTTGTATTCCGACATATCGGGAGAAAAAAGTCTAGGTTTCGATTCTCTTTTGCTTTTTTCCATTCGCGGGACACTTTAGATCGGTAATCTGTCGCATAGAACCACGCGTCGAATGTGAGTATGGACACGGTCCGGGCTTTTCAATACGTAGCCTGGCAAGAGAGAAAAACATAATAAGAAGAAGAGAGAAGTGAAAAAGGGAGAGAAAGACAGAGAGAGAAAGCAGCTCTTTCAAGCTGCACCGGCGAGACTTGAACGACGCTTAACCGGAAACTTGATATCGGTGGACATTCAGCGTGGCGCACACCGAGCTCTTTCAATTGATTGTGACCCGTACAACAATGAGGATCAACGATGTCGTCGAAGAACGTATACATATACGTAGGTAGAAAACGCCTTCTCTCGAGCCCTTTCCATCTGTAAACACTATAATCGTGGACAAAACGGGAATAGAATTTGCTGTACCTTTTGTGTTGCCGCTGTCGTCCACGACTAATCACGTTTTACCGCGAACCAATGTTCTTTACTTTGTAAAAAGAAGGAAAAGAAAAAAGAAATCGAAAAAGAACAAAAATTTCATTCTATCTACTTCTAATTTTTCACATTTCGTTTATGCGTATCCATCGGACTATAAGTTCGGATAGAAACGAATGGTCACAGTTTTAACGCACGGAAGAGTTCGAGTTCGGCCACGGAAGTGTTCAGTCGACTTCGATACGCTGCAACCATACGCACAGTGACGAACGCTTGTAACCTACCTTTCAATCGGTATTGTTCCTGTATCGTGCGAACATCTGTCTAGCTAGGAGGAATACATACATATCTAACCAGGGCAGTCGCTTTTCGAATATTCGCTTCTCGCGATATTGACGGCCGACCGAAGCCAGTCGTTTCCGTTTTTAGTTTCTCTCTCTCTCTCTCTCTCTCTCTCTCTCGCATGTCGCCTTTCGATCGTTCCAGATCAAAAGATCTCCCCAGTTAGAATCGTATAAAGATTGTGAAAAGAGAAAATCCGTACGTAAGAGAAAGAGATGGATGAATGAAAAGACGAGAAGAGAACATTTGCCATTTAGTGGAAAGTCGAATGACTTTGGCTTATCTTTCGACAAACTCTAGCTAGTTCACGCAACTGTATCAACGAGTACGGGAACTCCCCATTTCGGAGTAGCTTTACGACATATACGTCATTTCCAAGGAAGCGAGCAAACTTAAACTCGACATTTAAAGCCCGAATCGAATGGCCAGAACTCGAAACCCCGAGAGGAGTTTAACCGACCAAATCCAAAGCCGTTTTCGCGAATCCCGAGGTCGGCGCGCTAGCCTCGATCGCCGATAATCCGAACGTGAACCTTAGACCCTGTGGAACGTGCATGTTCGAAATGGATTTGAAATCAAATCGTGAAACTGGCCCGCATTGCTATAACATTCCTTCGGTTAAATACCACATTATTCGATCGACTTTTTTTATGAAAAGAGTTTCCTTTTTATGGAACAAATTGTATTCGTTATGATAACAACTTATTTATATTTTTTTTTAGAAGAAAATATTTTACAAAGATGAGAAAACATATCGAAGTCACAAATATCTACACACGAAGCAAGAGGTTCCTCTTTCTCTCGTCGAAATTTTCCGTTCGAATCCCCATCGTTAGAGAGAGTATCGTCGTTAGAAATTGATTCGACACATTTTGCAGGCGACTCCCGAAAGGGAATCGTTTCGTTCCTGAAGGAGGGTGGAGAGTGTTCGTCGGTGGGTAGGTAACTTTGAAGGAAACTCGATAACGTATTAACGAGTGGCGTCGGTAGTATACGCCTAGAGACGATCGATTTCTATCGCGCGCGCATTTCGAGGGGTGATGGTATTAGGTGCGTTAACTTTTTGCAATAGGAAGGGAGAAATCTACGAACGAAAAAGAAAAAGAAAAAGAAGGAGAAGGCCTGACGGGGGTGTACGCGATCCTTACCAGGCTAATTTCGAGACAATGAGCCGACGGCCGGCTTTATTTTCTCGTAAAGCGGAAGGTTGTGAAGGGGCAAGAACAAGGTGGGGATGAAACAAGGGAGGAAGGAAGGAAGGAAGGAAGAAAAGGTTGCGTTGGAACTCTCGGAGGGACAAGAAGGGAGGTTCGACTCTCGTTCGATCGACGAATAGCAAGCAAGAACGAGAATGAGAAAGACAGAGAGAGAGAGAGAGAGAGAGAGAGAGCGAGGGAGGGAGAGGCGGGCAAGGGAGGAGAGAGGGCGACTAATCTAATATCGAAGGAAAATTACGCATAAAGGATGCAAATCCCTCTCGTCAGGCGGGGTTCCCCTGCTCTCGGTGGCGCGTCCTAATAAACTCCTTTCATTAGAGCCGCCTTCCGCAGCACACGCCGAATGAACAAACTGGTGCAGTCGTAACACCGGCTTTGGCGACAGCTGTGGGACGAAGCGTATGGTGGTTCGTCCCCTCTCTCTTTCTATATCTGTCTGTCTATCTATCTATTTCTCTTTCACCCCTTTCTCTCGCGGTTTCTCCGCAACGACGCACACGGGAGTTACGCACACGCACGTTGCACTCTAGGAAGAGAATGAGAGAGGGTGAGAGAGAGAGAGAGAAGGGGGTGTCTTCACCACCCCTTTTCAACCCGCGAACGCGAGCGAAGGGAAAGGGTTAGAGAGGAACGGTGCATCACGGGCAAAAGAGTCCCTCGTAGCGTTTATCGCCGACCACCGAGCAAATATCAAACAAACGGGAGTGAGGTAGGGCCAGGACCTCGACGTTTTAATTACCGTTGTTTAGCCGCAGCACGGAAACGCGCGAACCTGGACACTCGTCCTTGAATCCTCTCTCTCTTTCTCTCTCTCTCTCTCTCTCTCTCTGTGTCTCCCCTCTCTACCTCTTTCGCATCGAATTCCATTCTGTCGACCTGCCATGGATCTCCATTCTCTCTATCTCTGTCTCTGCATTTCTCTTTCCCACTTACGTACCTACATACCGTACGTACAAACGAACAGAATAGAGCTCGTGGCTGTATTGGTAGATACCTACCACCTACACGTATACGAAACGTACGTACACGGACAAACGCAATCGTGCGGCACGAGTTCGTTATCACCGTGCCGTGCGAGTGCACGCGAATTTGTCAGGCGAAGCGTGGAAACGGCGAGATATTATATTCGACGGGGAAAGCCAGCAGCCAGCGTGATTACGCGAATCTTCTCTCTCTCTCTCTCTCTCTCTCTCTCTCTCTCTGTCTTCCTTTCGTTCGCGTGTTCTACATCGACGTCGTTTCTTACAAGAACGAGAGAGAGAGAGAGAGAGAGAGAGAGAGTTACGAGCCACAGGCGATCTTCGAGATTGCTTCTGTCGTCGTCTCCGTCGTCGGAGTTTCCACCCTCTCTACCAAGCTCGTCGTCGTCTTCGTCTTCCTTGTCTCCGCGCGCGTCGGCCGCGAATCCCGGAGACAAATGTCAGATACCGGCCGAAATCGCGCGTGAAGCGACCTGTCCCAGCTTGACGTGGCTTACTAAATTCAGAACGATCCATGTATGCTCGTGTTTGCACGAGTAACGAGAGTGATATCGTCGTTAGAACGTTCTCGGAGAATCTCGCGATTATCAATGCGTAGGTGCCATGAGATCAGAGAGAAATGGGAGAATAGTGTGTCAAGGAACATCACTTGTAAAAACCTAGGCTATTTTTTTGTACATACTTGTGTTTTATTCGGAGACCAAAGAGAATGTTATAAAAATTGTATAACGTGTATTGCAAACTTAAAGGTAGAAATGATAAAAAACGTAACATTTCCATTTCAGTTGTTATAACTATAAAAATACATTTACATGAATGAAATTTGATCACTTAATACAAATTTAGAAGACCATTCTACCCGACGTGAAATATAAGAATCTTTTCTTTCCTTCGAAGAAAACCGTTGCTTTTCTCGGGCTGAAAACGCGCAAGGAGGATATTCTTTTCTCTTTCCCCGTCGTCGGTGACGCCCCTGGCGTCAAGACGCTCACTCGCGCGCGCGGCGTGTTTCAAGCGCGGAACGATTATAGAATTCCATATAGCCGCAAACGTTATACGTTATACGTTATATACGTAGATATTATATACGCCGGTTGGAATCCATAAGAGCTGCGTTCTACGTTCAACGCTCGCACATTTGTCATAACCTCGGGCAATCTTCCAGGGACCCTTTCGTCCCTCCACCCTCGCGCCATCACCCTCGACTTGCTCCACAGTCACCCTCCGCCTCCTCTTCCTTCTCCTTCGCAACATGGGACACGTTTCGCATCGAAATCAGGAACACGTTATTAATAATTATACGTTGGCGTCGATAGGTCGATAATTATGATATCTAGATACGCGTGATACTTGGAACAATAAGGAAAACAATTGAACGTGGAAAGAATACAACATATATAAATGTTGGCAGGAGATCGCGCGCAACTCAGAAGGTTAACGCACGAGAGGTGGCGTGCTGTATGTAAACACGAGGAGAGGAACGTATATACAACCGCGGGTGACTGTTTTCGAGTTCAGTCATCAAACTAGCGTCGCTCACGTTACATCGCGCGTCATAACAAACACCGTATTCCCAACGTGTTTAGAACTATACTATTACCACTCTCCTTTTAACAGCGGTTATAATAACCGATCTCGGCAATTGCATTCGGAGTATAAATCGTAACAACGAGAACAAAAGCGAGAGAAAAAAGAATTAAAGCATCCAACGGTACTACGAAGGCAAGAACTCGACTTTAGGGGGATGAAAGAGGCCGGACAGGCGGGATTGTGTCTGGAAGAGGAACGTCCCAACGATCGTCGAATCCCACCAAGCGAAAGGAGATAGATAGATAGATAGATAGATAGATAGATAGATAGATAGAGAGAGAGAGAGAGAGAGAGAGAGAAGAGGAACGACGCCTTAGGGAACTACGAGAGAGGAGATTCACGTAGGAGGGTTGCGGTTCGTTCGTGGCACGTCCTGTTGAGATGTCCCAGATGCGACGTTTACAGGACGCCTCGGGGATGTTACCTCTTGGATCATAGCTGGACGTTTCGCGCTCGAGCCTCTCTCTCGGCCCGAACGTGGTCGGATTATTCGGAACGCGCTAAGTGAGCCGCAACTTAGAACCGCGACGTGACGAGATCCCTCGAACACTTAGGTTACCTACACTCGCCTCTTCTTTTTTCTTCCCCATCTCCGCCTTCGAAATTGAATAAACTAAACGCCGATAAGGGTTCCCACCCGAGTCTTCTCTCGTGTCACGGTTACGCCTCGTGTCTCGCGGTAGTAGTAACTCAACTGACGTTAGGAGCAAGCGTGGAAACCCGGACGCGGTGGATGTTGGGAAATCTGTCACCAGGCGCTGACCGGACGACGACGCGACGTACGACTGTAGCAAGCCTCTAACACGTGTGCCTTTTCCTGCGCGTTCCTGGATAGCAGATGTTAATTCGAAAACACTGCCGGTTGTTAGTAGATTTTATACTCCTCTACGAAGTGGACGAAGAAATTCTCATTTCAAAATTTTCCACGGCTGCGCCCAAAGAAAGGAACGTACTCGAGTGATGTCTATTGAAACATTCCAACCTTTATACACACTTCAGATTTCGACTTTTATTCCTATTCGCAGTAGACTCACTCGTCTGCGCGAGAGCACCCACTGTTTCATTTTAATGGAACGCCAGCTTCATATGCACGTTAATAATATGCCCCGGCAAGAGGCTTTCGCACGGAGAAAAAGGAGCAAGATCGTTAAAGAAAAGAGAGAAGAAGACTGCCATGGAAAGAGCTCGGAGTTCCCGGAATAATCGCGAGTAACGTTGATACAACGCGGTTAATCCGTCTGCCGCGTTAAATTCAATCTAGTAATTAGAAACATCCCTTCCTTCGTGGATAGCTGACATTTTGATACGAAGAAACGAAGTATCTCCCGTTAAATAACTTACGTATCTTAATCTCCACCCTTCTCCTCCGCTCTTCTCGCTCCTCGTATCCATCGCTTGACACTTCATTACCCTGAAATAACTAATTTCTATGTGGTAACGAGGTGCCGGCCGTTTAAATCCTTGACATTCCTAATACGACTGGTTAATGATATCCATAGCGTACGGGCAGACACCGTCTCCGGTGCACGTACGCGTTTTATAAGCTGACTCGAGACGCGTGATTTTACTCCCTCTCCCCC
>JAIFRP010000130.1:563341-573379 GCA_032403825.1 Odynerus spinipes
ATCGCGAGGGCAGACGCGATACAAAAGACGAAAACACGGTAGACGAGCGCGCGTGCACGCGACGAAGGGGGGGGGCCACATGGTAAGCCATCGAGAAGACTCGTATCGGGATCCTCTCGAATGGGAACCGTAATTAGGGCCGATGGAGGAAGAGAGAGTCACATAATTCTCACCGAAGGCGTTTCTTGCTCGCTCCGTGGAATTTCGCATCCAGGACGATTATACGTCCTGGAGGTAGAGGAAGCGAAGTGGGGAAGGGAGGTGGAGGGAGAAGAAACGTCTTATTTATCGTACGACGGCAGTGGAAGGGACCGTCTCCCAAGGAAAAAGCACTATTGGAAGGTACCATCTTGCTACGTGCATCCACGTAGCATACACATATTCGTATCCTCGCATACTCATCTGTACCTAGGTACTTGTATGCGTATACGTGTGCATGAGGGGTATGTAACTCAAGGTTGTCGTCTCTAGCAGGAGCAATAATAATAGAGTCAATGGAGGGTTACTACGTAGAGAGGGGGAGAGAGAGAGAGAGAGAGAGAGAGAGAGAGAGAGATGAAGAGAAGCTACACGCGCGCGCGCGCGCGCGATACACGACCGTCACGTATACAGGAAACGCAAGAGTACGCGTACTCGCGTCGAAAATGTTCGGTATGCGGGTTCCAGCGTATTACAGTACCGTGCTCACGAGTCCGAACACAACGGCTCCCAAAATACCAAGGATACTCGGCTTTTCAGATGGGGTAGCACGAGCCAGCCAGACAGGGAGCCAGTCAGCCTCCTGCTAAAGGAATAAGTAGAAAATGAGAAGAAGGAAAAAAAAGATGAAAAAGCGATGGAAGAGATATCGATCCGACATCATCCATCATGGCCTTAGTCTATTAAAGCACCGTACCCCATTTTCCTTCTGACCCCCTTTTCGCAATCACTTTACTCGTCCTATTTCAGTTTCGTGCAACCTTACCTTCGTCCGTAAGCAGACCGTCCCAGAACGTAGTAGCTTCTCCCCTCCCCCCCAAATTCGTAGACCTTCAGGGCAAGGACTTCACCCTACTCCCCGCTCTCCCTTCATCGCGCTCTCTCCTTTTTTCTCACCCTTTTTTTGCTCTCTTATCTTCGTTCCCTTTTCCTCCAAAGGATGGACCCGCGCTCCATCTCTTTCTTACACACATACTTTCTCTTTCTTCCTAAAACCACCGCTCACTTTTTGCGTTTACGCACCACCGTGAAAGGTCCGTGGTCGTGGCAGCAGGCCGATGTGCCGTCCGAGATTTCCAACAGGGTTGCGCCCGAACGATAAGGGTTGTTCCAGCGGATATAACGCGAACGATCAGGCGGAGTTTACACCGGGAGACTAATTACGGTTTCTCCTTTTTCTTCCTCGCTTCCTTTTTTCCTCTTTCTTTTCCTATCTGCACAATTCTCGCGTTTTCTCATTCCATCCCTTTTCTACTTCGACGACGATGGTTAAAGCGACTCTTCTTCTTCCTCGAATCTCATGCTCTCCGAACTTTTGTCGTTGCCTCGTGGCACCATCCGAAGAAAGAGGAAGCGCGATCGATGTCGGAAGATCAGCTGCTAGGCAACCGAACTTTCCTAGAACGTTCGTCTTATTCGATAGGAGTCTCCACGATAAGTAGACGCCGACATTTTTTCGCTCGGAACCTTGAACTTTCACCCCCGACCATAATTTTCGAACTTCTAGGATTGCGATCTTCTTTTAGAGTCTTTTAGAGGCTATCGCGTACGTAGCCAATTTTCGATAGAAAGTCTTTTCGATTCTCTACGATCGAATATTAATATCGCAAAATTAATTGGATTATAGCGAGTTCGAGGTTACCGAGGTTGATCGAAGTAACGACTGTCAGCAGAATGGATTAGGACTTTGTGCGCCATTCCAGATTGACTTGCTAAGGTTAACCTCGGTGTTTAAAATAACCTGACTATATTCATGGCGTTCGTCAGAACTATCCGAAAATCAATAATACCCTTTCACTCTCTCGGAGTAGTATGATACCTCTCGTCGAAGATAATTAGGTATTCGCCACGATTTTGCATAAATTTCGAACTTCGGATCGTCCTTAGAAGCTTCCGTGTTACAGCCATGAATTTCTTTTACGTTAAACTAAGACACGAAAATAAGGTTCAGCGTATAAAATTATTTAACATGCACGCGATTCAACCGAATCTTCATCTCTCGAAATTAATCACCTAGCAAGTTCTTTTTTTGTTGTCAAAAAGTTATCCTTCATTCGAAACTGTCCAAAGATTTATGCAAATATATTGATATTAATGGTGACTTCCCGGAAACAAGGCTAATAAGTTGGCCAAGCGAGGCGGAAATGACGAGGAGCGAGAGCCATCGCAAATTCTCGAGTAATCGCCTTTCAGAAGCTTCTCTCCCTAGCTCTTTCTCTTTCATTGTTAATGTAGTTCATCATCGTCGTTCCACTCGAACCACGACCATAAGTAGAGCAGCTTTTTCTATATCGGCGGAAAAATCATCGTTAACGAGCGAGTACGGAATATTTTTAATAAAATATTATCTCGGAATCGGCAATTAAGGTCGGCGGCCCTTGTACGCGAAAGCTCTGCTTTCGTAAGATTAAGAAGAAAAAAATGAAAGGGGGTATAAGGGTTAGGGCTCCATTATCGGTGACTCGACGAAAAGTATTTTCCTTCCTTCTCCCTTTCTTAGAAATCGCACTGGCATTGTGCGAAGGATGACACGCTCTCTCGCGCGCAAGCCGCGCGTTTCTCAAGACTACGAGGACGCAAAGGATGAGCTTTGTTTGAAAAGAGAACAAGAGAAAGAGATAAAGATAGAGAGAGGGGAAAATAGAGTGGGAAAGATAGAACCGAATCCTCGGCGTAACGCAGTAAATCGATTTCCTATTATCAGACCATTCTTTCCCATAAAGGAGACGAGAGGATAGATTATCCGGTGCATTATCAAACCGTTCTTTTTTATGGTGCACCGTAATGGTTCCGAGGAAAAAACCCGGCAGACATACTTTCCAGAATCCTTTACGTTTATCTCTATTTTTGTCTTCCATCCCAAAGATACTATGCGTTCAAATTTCTTTTTTTATTATCTTTGACCAATTTTGTAACTTTTATTATTTTATTTTCTATATTTTTATATCGGTGAGTAGAGAGCGTAGCAAAGATCGAATATAATCGTTACACCCAAGATCGATGGATTTTCTACTTAACGACTGTGTGAACGTGAATGCGAAGAAAGAGAAAAGAATGAAAAAGAGGGACACACACACACACAGAGAGAGAGAGAGAGAGAGAGAGAGAGAGAGAAAGAGAGAAGGAGACGACGCGACGCTCGACAGAATCTTTCGCCGACAAAAGAGCAGCCGGTCTTTATAGGGAGTAACGGGAAGGAAGCTTCGAGCTTTGAAAGAAAATATTATTCCGAGTGAGTAGCGAGCGTACGAAGAGATACCGCGGAAATGCTTTAAGACCCTTTTCGCGAGCATGCGAGAGATACAGGATTCTATGTACATACAGGACTCTTTTTATGGGGATGCGGTTTATATTGAATATATCGTTGGTAATTGATTTTAAACAAAGTTCTGATACGTTTGAAAAGCATACGATAGCACATCGCGATATAATCGTTTCTTAATCACCTTCGATCGTACACATTTTATTATTTCTAATTCTCCATTAATTTCGTTTAATACATAATATAATACCATCTCGCAACAACAAGAAACAAATACCGGATTAACCCGTGACATCCGCATACCTTTCATATATCCATATTTATTTCCCGAATGGAAACGAGTATCGTAATCAAAATTCAGCACGATCGGAATACACGTAACCGTGTTAATTGGTCGACGGCGCAATGAAGCGCAATGAAGCGCAATGAAGCGCCGTCGAAACGAATGCGGAAAGGTTGCAGTAGGAATATCGATTTCGGATTTCGGTCGGCACTTACTAAATTCGAAGATTAGGTCGATGCAGATATAATACGACGAGAAGGTGTACGGCAGCGTGAATAGTTGCGGTAGAGCGGGTATCTATATCTACGTACCTATTCCTCTGGATGAGTCAACGATGATTGATCGTAGACGTGTCTCGCTCGGTAAGGCTCGACGGTATTACGCGGTGGGACTTACATAGATCAGTCTCGAACAGGTTTGGACCACAGCCAAAAAATATACTATTAGATTCTGTTTCTACGCCAGATCCGATCTCGTAGAAAAGGCGGCCGCGCGCATTGGAAAACTTATTAGAGAGAGCCCGAGATGAAAAGGGCTCTCTACCGTGGTGGTAGTTTCTGCCGTTTCATTTTCCAGCATACCACGGAATACACGGTAACGTTTCGTACGTTCGAACGAAATATTTTTGCGTGGAAGAGATTTTCATATCCTCGATCGGTCTGGCGAACGTTCCTTGTCGCCCATCTTTCGTAAAATGTCGCGTATCGATATCTTACCATCTTTTTATCTCCTTCTTTTGTCTCTTCTTTTTTTAAACGAGATACGATATTTTTGCAACGTTCGATTTTTATCACTGGATAATTACGGAACGTATTGCTTCCATTTATAAACACGTATGAGATCATCCGATCGTGCCTGCACAACAATCGTATTTCCGATGATGTTTCTATTACGGAAGATTTAAAGGGAATCGACGCATGATGGATTTCCCGATATCTTTTTCATTCGTAATCGGGTACGCTATCTCTATCGGTTCTCTTTATTAACCGCATTTTATCGCGTAATCGGCCTTACACGAGCTATCCCCCACCCCGCGCCCCATATAAAATCGGATCGAAGCCGAGAGAGATGGATACGGTTATGGAACTTTCTGCGTTCTCTCGCATGTCAATACTTTCTATATTTAGACGTAGCTAACAGGATTATGAAGCGATAATCGTGGCTCATCGATTTTCCGCGTGTCAAAAATCATCTTTATATTTTTAACGTCGAAATATTATCCATCGTTTCTATTTTTAGACATATACGTTAACGTTTTGTCTCATTTCGGACGATAAGAATGATCCTCGAGAGCGAGTCGAATCTATCGTCGATAAAAAATCAACAGCAAAGAAGAAGCTAGCCCCACTCCAAACTTTCCACAGCCAAATAAAAAATAACAAAGAGAACCTTCCGTCGCGCCAAGCTTTTCGATCGGCAAACGCGTATTCGCACGACCCATACATATTTCTCTTTCGGAATAAGTGGCGCGTGTGCGACGCGACGTCGGTTTCTTTCAACGAAGAGAAGAGAAAGAGAAAGGGTGAAAAGGAGTTAAAAAAAGCAGAAAAACTAAAAAAAGAAACAGATAGACGGGAAAGGGTAGAGGCATGGAAGAAAAAAGAGGTACGCGCTGGCGGAGCGCGATGCGACTGAATGCGCGAGCTCTCTATTAAAAAAATATATGAATTCCCTGTGCAAATATATATACACATTATATAAGAAGACGCGTGCAGGGCCCCGACGCTCGCGGAGAACCTTCGCTGGGGCTTTAGTTGAAGCTTTTTGCGCTCGTTCGATCGTACACGTAACAAGCGCGTAAGGCCATGATAGGCGTAGGTACGCGTATACTTACATATGTACTTACATAGATGCGCGTCGAAACGCTGGGATACAACGTTTCCTTTTTCTTTTCGATTTTTCTCTTCCTCTTTCAACCTCCCTATATGTATACTACTCTTTTACGAATCTCTGTTTTTTATCCCGCCGTAATCATAGATTTTATCCTGATGAACTTGCCGCCGCTTCTCTTCCACCGCCGCGCGACGTCAACGCCGACTACGACGAACGTGATTACATTTCACCGTGATATTCCTCGCGTTATTCGAGCAGCCTCGCGCGAAACACTCTGGCGAGACGATAAAGCGAGATCTCCGTAAGACGTGGAAATGTAAATCCATCGTAGCTGGAATTAGCGCTTCCGTGGCTCTTGAAAGAAAAGTCATTTCGTGTGCCGGAGCTTTCCACCGTCGACTTTCGTGAAATTATTACGTCGTTCGATGAAAGAAATAAATAAAAGCAGGGGATTAGATAATAAAAGTACCAGAAGCATGAAAACCAAATAATAAGCGGCCATTGTCGCGTTGTCCCTGATAGGTAACGTATAAACGTTAAATATCGTCGATCGGTGACGATTCATTAACGATCGCAAATTACGCGGATAAAGAGGAGAGAATCGGCTCGTAAACGTATAACGGATGGGCAAACTTCGCCATATGGCCACGTCCACTTCGCATTCGTCCATTTAACTTCTCCCTTCCTTTCTGATAGAAAGTTGCCACTTTTAGAAACGTGCGACTAGCTTTATTACATCGTCAATAACTATCCACGCTATTTTGCCGGTCGAGTAGCTCGCAATAGCGAATGCGTTGCTCCCTTGCCACAGGTGGAGGGGCAGGGGGAGAGAGAAAGAGAGAGAGAGAGAAGACTCTTCTCTGTTCTCGATTTCCGCTCGCACGAAGAAACTGGCTTCGACACGAAGGGTGTCGTTCGGAAAGAAGATAAGCTCGATACTCTCTTTCCCTCGTTCTCTCTCTCTCTCTCACACACACACACACACACACACACTCGTTGGGTCTGCCGTAACGTTCGTTCGTACGAACGTCCGCTTCTAAAACGTTTCGTAAAGGGAAGATAGAACGAGCGGACATCATCGGCGAAATTTCATGGCGGAAAGTGGAGATTGAACCGATTTACGAAAGGATTTCTTTTTCTCCGCCTCCTCCTCCTCTTCCTCTTTTCCTTCATCTCTCTGGTGGGTTCTCTCGCGAGAAGAAAAAAAAACCAAGTACAGTGTAACCGTTTCTCTCTTAATGGAGTTCCACCTCGCGAAACTCCGTGGAGACGTCGGAAATACAATTTTCACTTGGCGCGAGATTTTTAACTCATGATTATGGTATATATGCATCTCCGGGAACGTCACTGTCGTACTTCAAAATCGTCAAGGGATCTGTTCCCTTTTCGCTACTTCTACGCGCGAGTGGGTACTTCCGGACATTTATTTGAAATGAAAATAGGATAATGCGTAGACGCGTACCGTTTATCGAAACCGGTCGATATCGAAGAAGATCCGAAAATCGAGATGGATCTTTAACCGTACTTTACGTTTCGTCTAACTAGATTAACATCGCTAAACGCGATCCATACCGTAACTAGTACTCGACTAATTAGCGTTTTACGCAATAGACCTTTCGACGCTAATCTTTGAAAGCCCGTCAGATAATATATCGTTATATAAACTGCACGTGCATTTCCAATTACACTGTTCTCGTTATCTCCGATACACAGAACGAAGCGTTTAAACCGATTGCTCGAGAGTATCGCTCCTGTTTTGAAGAAACGTTTATCGTCCACCATCTAGAGATTAGAATCGTCGAGCGACGAAAGAAAAAAAAAAGTAAGAGAAAGCTTAATAAATTTGAATACGCCTCGCGTCACCGTAGCATCGTCGCGTAGCTTTTCGAGCGACGATGAGTATACCAACCCCAGGCTCTCTCGTGACCTCCCTTCGCCATACTATGCGCCGTGCTATGCGCCGTCGCGCGAGTCCTGTGAAAACGCGAGAGGTTGGGGAGGGTGGGTAGGTACAGCTTGTGCGCGTCACATTTTAAGAGAATTATGCGTGCTCATGTCCGCGAGTTAATACGGAATACGCCAGGAGACGGAAGAACGAAATATGAAACGTATTTTTCGCTACGTCACTCTCCGGAGGAAATTACGATGTCTAATAATTACCAAGCTCTTTTTTCTCATCCCCAGCTCTCTCCCCTCCTATGCTTTCTGCACCGATCTCCTCTTTCTCGTCATCTTTCGTTGACATTTAACAAAAATTACAGCTCGAAAGATAACGTATTTTTCATTACATGTAAAGCAGCATTGCTCAACTGTTTTTGGATCATAGTCCATTATAACGTCTTCTTTGTTTCAACTTTTTTCAGGTCAGTTACGTCGTTAGATGCTTGTTCGCTCGAACAAATATCTTTTCGAAAGATTTTCACGGTCTAAAAGCCAAAGTAGATACATACGTTCGTGTACTTCGATCGCGATCCATCGAGTTAACGTAGTTAACGATCGATTTTATGGTAGGGAAAAAAGGAAAGAGAGAGATCGTGTTTTTCTCTTCGTCGATTTTCCTACACTCCCGCTCTGGGAATACGTCCAGTAATAAATGGATATTCCCGCCTGCGACGTTTCGAGAACCGTCCTACTTGGTTCGCTCTCTAATACCGTGCCCGATTAAATCGTACATACGATCTCTCTCTCTCTCTCTCTCTCTCTCTCTCTAAGATAACGATATCGACACGATATCGCCTACACGAAGTGGTGCGCGATGAAAGTTGAGATTTGTCTCTTCAAAACGATCTTGAAACTCTTCGCATTGCGAATGTCTAACAATAAATATGTATTTGTATAATGTTCTTTTTACGACAAGTCAATTTTTCGAAGCACGATACGAAAGAATAACGAAAGGAGAACCCACTCACGTTTATCTCTAACTTTCGCATCGAAATACGCCCGACGCCGGTAGATAGGTACGTAACGTTGGCACTTTGAAATTCGGCCTCCGCTCGTATGTAGACTAGGCTCGTGTGCGTGCGCGGGCGTGCACGCGTACACGCGTGTGTACACGTGTGGCGAGTTTAGAGCGATCAGTGGAAACATCAACGTGCAGAATAGAAACACAAAGGGCATTCGATATACGGCCGGGATAGCCCGCGGCCGATTTCCATCGGCGCTGCCGAACATTAATCAGAGTTTAAAGGGAGAATTAGGGCGTCAATTATGAACAATGCGCGCACACAAGCCGCGATCAACTTTCGCAGTTCGCTCACGGAGAAGCTGCGATCCGATAGCGGAATCGTACGTACGAGAACTCGCGTCTGGGGTTTACGTCAATGGATTTACGTTTGTGTTTTACTTCGGCTAAAGGGGCTCTCAACTCGTACCTACTTCGAAAGACGAGCTCGCAAATACACTTTCACGGATTAATATCAAACGCGATAATTCACGAATAACGAGAGCTACGAGAGTTTCCATAAATTCATTCGTAATTGGACTTACCGTACGATTGTTGCATTCTTACGAATTAATCGAACTGATCGTCGAATCGATGAAAAATTAGTAATAGTCGACAACGATAATGATATGTTTATTATAAATCGGTCACGATACTCGAACAGTCTATGGACATCGATACGTTATAAGCGTGGGAGCACATCCCACACCCTTTTTCTTTCTCTCTCTCTCTCTCTCTCTCTCTCTTTAACGGTTTCGAAGAGGATTTGCCGCGATCGGTGCGTTAATCTCGTTATTGGCAGAGCAGTGAAAATTCATACTCGTTCGCCATTATTTCTCCGTACGATTCTCGAAGTGAAACACGACAACGACAACGATACAACGAAAAGCACGTCTTCGTTCCCGCGAACTGTCCGCGGCAACGAATCCGCAAGTTAACCAGTACGAAACCACTTGTTGACTTCCAGACGGTGAGAGAACGACGCTTTCAGGACTAATCCTACGGGCCGAGATGTTCGGCCTGGGCAACTATCGTGCGAGCGATAACACGAGGAAATCAGTTTCGGAGTATAACGCTTTTAGCCACCCCTAGGATAAAGTCTACCCTCTACACACCTTCGTCGTTTCTCCTCTCCTTCGTCTACTCGCGGAATTTGAAAGGGAATTGCGGTCAGCTCGGATCTTGAAGTTACGATAACGTAGATATTTTTATGAGGTGATCGTAAATAATATAAGATATTATACTGTTACTTTTAATAATATAAGATATTATACTTTTATTTTATATATTATTTTTATTATTGGAAGATATACAATTTTTGTGGTCAAACTTGAAGGAAGTAATCAATTTTAATTATTACATTAATATAATTAAGTGATAGTTTTATCCATCGTCGTTTACAAATTTCTTAATTTCGATGAAAAATACAGTGCCAATTTCGAGTCTTGTCAACTTCGATGAATACCTTCGTCAAGATCAGAGCGATCACAAGCGATATCTTGAGAATCACAGTAAATCTCT
>JAIFRP010000130.1:577397-591088 GCA_032403825.1 Odynerus spinipes
CTCTCTCTCTCTCTCTCTCTCTCTCTCTCTGTTTTACTTCATCTCTCTTTCTCTCTTCGAACCGCGAATTCGGGCAGCCACGAGCGACGCAATTTCACCAGGGCGTTATTAAATACAGTAGAACTCTTAATACAATTACACCAACACTAAGGCCGTTACACTGGCGATCCAATTACTCTAATACCATATTCTCGCGACCGACGTGCCGTTTACGTAGCCAGAGCTCGATCCTCTTATGCATTAAGAGACAAAGAAAGAGAAAGAGGAAAAGGTTATTATAATATCGTACGGATCGGATCGATCTCGAATGATCAGGGTTAATGAAGCCGGGGAAACTCGTTAGACGTTAAAAACTCAAGAAGAAAGGTATAATCGCCGTAATTAGCGCGATACCTTTGATATTACATCGGTGGATGAAAAGGGGCTGAAATCTCTTCGCGAAGTGAATCCCTTTCAACGATGAAATGTATATACGAGTACGTACCTTCCTATCTACGTTCGCTCATCATTTTTATTCCAACGGCGGCATACGTTTTTTCTGCATGCTCTCTCTCTTCGTTCTTTTTTTCTTTTCTTTTACGCTCTTTCAGCGACGCCATCGCGATAAGCCCCGTCCAATCTCGCGCCGGGGATAAATAAATCAAGTACCTTCGCCATTACAAAAAGAGGGTGCACTTGATAGACGCGGCCGAGGAGCATCCCTCGAGAACGAATGTGTACGAGTATGAATGTGAGTGCGAGAGATACACACGGTGAATTCTTGAATATACTTAACCCGTGTTTTTTCGACACGCACCCCGTGTAAAGTTGTTGCACCGGCGTAGTCACGTACACATGAATACGGAAGGGCGCTCTGCCTTTATGCGGCACGTTCGTAGGAACGAGAGAAGGACGAGAAGAAGTAGGAGAACGAGAGTGTGAGTGCGAGAGCGAGCGGGAGAGAGAGAGAGAGAGAGAGAGAGGAAGAAAGAGGACTCGAGTCCTCTCTACGGGTTTAAGTTCACCGCGTAGAAACTTTTATAATGCGCTCGCGCGGAACCATAGATTCGAATTAATTCGGCGGCAAAGTTTTTCTCCAGGCGCACGCATGTGCGTATGTACGTATCTACGCACACGCACTCACACGAAGCATAAACGTTACCGCAGCGCTCTCGGCATTCCCCTAATGCAAATAAAAATAACTCAGCATATCAATTTAATAGCGCTTTATAGCGTCTCGCCCCGCGTTTCCGGCTCCCGTCGAATATCTGTCCGGTTTGCCGCTTGCCACGCGTAGAGAATCTGGAAGGGGTGGCGGAAGGGTGGTAGTAAGGAAAAACAGGAAGGAAGGCTGCGATCTTCTTCCTTGGTTTTATTACTTTGCCCGCCGTTCGAGGATCCGCCTGAACGAGCGTCCGAATCGTTGCCACTCCTTCCTTTTCTTCATTTCTATTTCATTTCTTTCCTTTTGCCCGGAAACCGAGAAAATTTTCGCGCGAGCCGCCCCTACGAAATCACAACGCCTCCCACCCAACCCCCTAACCGCCTCGCCATCTTCCTCTTCCCATACGAATAGGGGGAGAGAAACGGGAAGCAAACAAAAGCGGCCTTCGAGAGCGACGACATTATTGCTGTACTCGGAGCACTTCGATTTTCCCTCTCGTGAAATAATATCGAGCGTCGCCTTCGTACATAGTACTAGTATACCAAAGAGCGTGGAACCATTATCGTCAGAGGGTGCCCGTAGCTTCTTTTTCGAAGGATGACTTTTCGTGGAGAATCGCACGAAGGGTGGAGTCGAGAGAGTGGAACTTCGAGATGTCTGACAAATCGACGAGGAAACGCAGGAAAAATGAATTCTCTCTTTCTTTGCCCAGCATTCGTCTAATAATAACATTCCTATCTTTCATTAAAGGGCAGCATGACGAACATGAGATATACGGTGACTTCGGTAAAAGATCGTCCTGTAAGAGTGGGGAGGAAAAAAGAGCCCCATCGACGAGAAATGAAAAATGTTATATACGTGTGTATATGCGTATATATATTTTTTCTGTTCATATTCCATGCGCTTTGCGTGGCTTGCAAAGGGCCAATTTCGAGTTGGCCAAGCACCAAAGCCAAAGTATGTCGCTCGAAGTGGAGTTAAAAGCAGCAGCCGCGCTCGCCCGTGGATGGACAACGTTACGTGACATTGCGTGCGAATTCAAAAAGGAACAAAAAAGAAATCGGACGTGGAACGAAGAGAAGAGTCTGACCCTTTTCTCGCGATCGCGTTCTCCGCTCGGTAGCGGACAAAAAAGTGAAGACAACAAAAAAGGGGGAAAACAGCGGAAGAGCCACGGCAACCTTACTTACAGTTAAATTCGTTTCACAGGAGTTTCCCTTTTTTTGCTCACATTCCATTGGCTCGTCGTTATTGTTAGACTCGGGTAAACTCGGGGAACGAATAGAAACTACGTTTTTGCGGTATCGTCCAGTTTGCAGAAAATAATGTGAGTGAATAACTTGAATGTCATTTTTATCACACATTCCATTCAATGAATATATCATCGAAATTCGATCGAATTCTCAGCATTCATCGCATCGGTCCTTTCATACCGTGCCTTTCGTTTCCACAAAGTTTTTTACCGCCAAGGAGAACCCTCGAAAACGAGCCCTTTCAAGTACCGGCTGCGCACCTATGTACTTCGCTCTACCCCCGTGAACAATAAATTCGTTTACTCTTAATCCTCTCTCATTGACTAGAGCCTGAAAAACGTATTATCCCGATACACCGTGCTACACGATTCCAGTCTCTCTCTCTCTCTCTCTCTCTCTCTCTCTCTCTCTCTTTTCTTCCTTCTCTCTTCATCATCGCATTCGCGTCTCGTTATAGCATCGTGTCGGAACGGCACCGTGAGCCATGCACTACATTTTACGGTTGGCCGGCCGGTAATGCAGTAATTAACGTTTTCTTTCATGTACTCTTTTGCTTTCACCGCATTAACCAGCTGCGAATGTCGGCGCGAGCGTTCTTTCCTTCTCTTTCTCACTCGTTTTCTCTCTCTTTCTGCGAGTACATTTGTATGCACGTGTACGTGCGCGTCCGTTTGCATTCTTGCATTCGTCCGCAGCACTAGCAGAAGTACATTGAACGTCATCCCTCTCTCTCTCTCTCTCTCTCTCTCTCTCTTTCTCTCTCTCGCTGTTTCTTTCTTGCTTTCTCGTTCTATCCACCCTTGGCTTTCGCTCGACGGACGCGAGGGAGCCCGCACCGTTCTCTCGAGTCTATCCGTTTCTCTTTCTCCACCCTCTTCCGTCAAGTTGAAAAAATAATTACCCCATAAGCTGGACCGTTTCCGCTCAGGAGGGGTCTTTACAGGCATCGTCCAATTCCAACGAGCGGTAGAAACTCAAACAGACGTGGCTCACAGTCGTCTAAATATATTTATATATGTGTGCACATATATGTATACCTACTTATGAACGCACATACGAATACAGAGAGACATATGTATATATCTAAAAGGGTGCTGCCCGCTCCAAGATAGGGACGAACCAAAGCAGGCCACCCTTCTTTTCGCTTTAATCCTTTCAGTGCATCGTCGCTCGCAACTTTGGCTATCCCTCGTTACGCGTGTTCGTTCGCTCGCTATACTACCCTCGGTAGATAGGTACTAGTAAAAGAGAGAGAGAGAGAGAGAGAGAGAGAGAGAGAGATTTGGAGCAAGAGAGGCTTCTAATTTTCGAGCACTTACTACCTAATGCCACCGCACGGCCGCAACGAGATTTTATCGCTAGGACTCTCGTAATCCGGAGACCGAAATAAGCGTGAGACCAATTCGTTTGTAGTCCCTTTTGGTTGCTCGCTTTACTTACTGGCTACACGATGTTCACATATATAGTGTATACATAATCACTATGATGACAATTTAAAAAAGACGATTGGAAGAATAAAATAAAAATAAAGGTAGACGAACGATGTGGAATCGTGTATTATACATACATACGTAGTATCCACGTGTATTTCTTTCGAGTCATGAGGAAACCTCATAACGTTTGACGATACAAGATCCAGTGGATCTCGTATGCTTCACCTCCTCCTTCTCCCATAACATTATACGTATAGAGCAACAAAGTGGCACGAGAGTGGGTGGAACGCGAGAACCGTCGAGAAAGTTGATACGCATTATCGAAATTGGATCGTTCTCGTAAGATTCCCGATAGAAAGGCATTCGAGAAGGCAACGGAGAGAAGGGTTCGTGCCTTCTCCAATGTGGTTCCTTCCTCGAGAAGGGGTTGCTACCGTTGCTACAGTTACTACAACCACCTCCACTCGCACTCGTCGATCCTCCGTCTGTTCCTCCGTCTCTTCCTCCGTCTCTTCCTCCGTCTCTTCCTCCGTGCCCCGTCGTGTTCTTGTTTCCACGAATCGCGCTAAGCACGCGGACTGCGAATTCCGGCGGATCTTGTTGCGAGCTCCCGAACGATTATGGCCGAGCGTGTATACCCCACGGTGGTTTACTTACGGTACGAATTTGCTCCACGTATATTTCGCTCGGGCGTTTCAACCGGCCTGTGTGTACTCCCACGACTGAGGGCCCTCGTATACCGGGTGTCTCCGTGTCATCGAGAATCGCAACGAGAGCTTCATAAATGTTTAGGCCACAAACAAATTTCAACGTCGTGCGATATACGAAAAAGCAGAGTTTGAAATCCTTTTTATTACTGTCGCTTAACGCGAACGGAGGAGACCAAAATAGATTTAATGAAACTCAACCGATTTTATTATATTACACGGTAGGTAGCTACTCGTTCGAGAAACACTTTTAATCCAAATCAATAATTACGAAGTTATCGAATCGATTCCTGTCGCACAGAACCACCCAGTATAGACGTAGGTACACGCGCGTGCATATATACACGGTATATACCTACCTACGATCCTACGTATGCATGTAGAAAGAGGAGAAAACGTATCGCGTATTCGAGACGCAATGTAATGCACTCTCGTTTCGAGAGGACAAGAAGGGAAAAAGAGAGAGAGAGAGAGAGAGAAGTCGGGAGTAACTCTTTCCCACTTGCTCTCGCGTGCGCACAGACACAAGGCCCTTTCCGAGGACTTCCGGAAAACGTGGAAACGCAAAGAAATGCGAAGGATCCGTACGTGAGCCTATATTTTCTAGGAATTCAACATACCCATCGCCGAGAGCACGCGCTCCCTCGCCGGGATTTATGTCGTTCATAGATAGCTGCCGAGACGGATGAATGGGATATTTTTATTATGATTTAAGAGTCCACTTTTTTCTAACGATCCCAGAAAGAAGCCAAAGCCATCGCGTGGAACGTTATCGACTAGAAAACGATTCGAGAAGATCTTTTATCTTAAACGAAGAGAAAGATATGGAGGCGGAGGGTGGGGTAGAGTAGAAGACGAAAAGAACGAAGTATGATTAAGTGCGAGTGAGTGACACGTTCGAGATGGAAGCGTGGATTAAAAGTTTCCTCGCGCGGAATCAAGAAACTTCGCTGTTCGCGTAAAACTTTAACTAGATTTGGAATATGGTAAGCGGACCGTAAGATTATATATACATATATGTATGTATATATTAGTCGATAAGGGCACATTAAGAAATTTAAGAGGCAAATACGTGCGTGCTGGAGCATAGAGCTGGACAGTGTCTCGTATATCGCCTTCAAAATTTGTCGGTATGCGCGAGCATTAACGCTCGCGCGTACATCGTTTCACGATGTAATTAGGAGCATTATCGGCGTATCCACTGGCGGCACGACCTATCGTTTCTCCGATCGATAATGAGGCTCGACGTGTTTCGTAATTAGGTCGAAATTCGATTTTCATTAAACGCACGGCACACCGACGCGAGATCTTCGTTTAACGAGCACGCCGCGCCGTATTTCCGAGTGCGATTACGAACTACGAATCATTTTTCGAAAACGACGAACAAATGAAAGAACGGACGGACGAACGAGCGAACGCGTAGAGCGAATAGAAGAGGATATTTTTCTTAGCGAGAGAAAACGCTTCGATCGATCCTCGGCGGAGAATTAATCGAACGTTCCACGCCGTGGCTGCCTTTCGAATTTAATTACAAAAATCGGAGCGACTTCGGTACACTTACGAACCATTAATGCCGTCACCTGCGCGGCTTCGACCATTAATCCTGCTAAAGCTGAAGGTCCTGGTTACGAGCCAGTTAAAACGTGGCAACCGTCGGTCCCATCTCTCTCCCTCTCTCGCTCACTCTCGTTCATCGTCTCTCATCCTCCTTCGTGATCTCCGAAAACCCTCGGAGCTCAAGCTGCGTTCTCCGCAATTTGTTACCAAATTTATTATACCTACCGCTGAAGGAAGAAGAGCAGCCGTGGTAGGAGGAGTGGTAGTCGAAGGCAAAAAGTCGGACGAAAGATCGAAGAACGGAAAACAACGGGATTACGAATGACATATCGTTCTACGATATATATTTCTTCTTCTCTAGAACTTCTTCATTTTACCACGTTCTCTCTTCTTCTCTCGCCTTATTGCCGGAACGAGTCGTACAAGTAGGTACCTACCTACATTTACTCGTATCCCGCGAGATATCTTCGACTTCGATTCTCCTTCCTCTCTTGCTCTTTACTCCTTTTCCACCGAAGGAGAGTTCATTTATCTTCGGAACAACTAACGACGGCTTTTAGCTTCACTTTTAACAATTTCAACGAAGGGGATACGCGAGATCGACTTCCTTCGCTTTTTCCCTTCTTTTTTTCGTATACACCTCGGCTTCGATCCGTACCGCTTGTTTCGTGCACCGCGTTTCTAACAGACGTTAGCTCTATCTCTTTCTCTCCCTACTTCTCCTTCCATCTTTCTCTTTCTTCCTCACCCTCGCCCAGTGCATTTATCTGCAGCATCCGTGCGGAATACTCTCTAATCCGCTCATTACCGCCAGGCTTCCGCCTTACCGTTCGCAAAGTCGCCGTTTATCGTGGCACTGGATTAAATGGAAACTTTACGTCTATTAAAAGCTTAATTATCAACGTCATCGTTGCTTCAGATCGTTTCCTTCTTCATCGAACGCCCACTTTAAATCGATCGTTCTTCCCTCCTTCCGTTTCCCTTTCGGATTACCAGCCGAATCGATCGGCCAATTTACGGGGAAGAAAATGATTGAAAGTCAGGAAACGAGAGAGAGAGAGAGAGAGAGAGACAGAGTTGTACAGCGAGAGAAAGATCGAAGGGAACGAAATTGTAATACCTACATCGTTATGTTCAGCGTTCCCTCAATGCGAAGATTCATCGCGTGTTATTGACTATTACGGCATAACCCACCACGTAGTGGAGGTACTATTCATCAATTATGAAGCTCTAATTGGAAGCATCTAATTGACATAGTGCAGCATACCTACGCACGATCACAAACTATCTAGTATAGTTCACAATGAGACCCGTGTTCTACGCTCGACTTCCAATTAACTTTTGATGTAATAGAATAACGTGAATATTCGTGGATTCGCGTTTTCTTGAAAACGGTAAAATTTATTTAGAAAAAGCTACGATGTATCGATATCGGTAAGAATAAAATCGATAAGATATCGACATAAGAAACCGATATTCTGTGCAAAATTTTAGTAAATGCTCGACTCTCGAGATCGTAATATGTATATAGCAAGTTGTTCTAGGACTACCGTTTAAAAGGCTAGAGGGCTTCGTTCTCCGCTCCCGCTCGTTCCTTCTCTTCTTCCTTCGGCTTCGTTGTTCGCTTCGAGGCATTGTTAGCTCGTACACGCTACGCTCGCATTCAGCGTTCTTTTAACACGAAGAGTCGCAAAAGAGTCTCGCTTTTTGTGCCCATTCAGAAAAAAGGAGAGAGAACGAACCACCAAACCTCCTCCTCCTTCGTTGTTTCCGTGAACGTTATTAGTGAGCAGGAGCGCGCATTTTTGCATTCGATTTTCATTTCCGCGTGCGTCCGTCTCGAGGAAGATCCACCGATTTTTCGAATCTATGAAAACTCACTTGTTAGTGGATTTTTTCCACTGTGCGTTAATTAGAATCATTTAAAACCGTATCTAATTTCTCCACTTTTTCTATCATAGTGAAACACAATGAGTCACATTTCAAGGAATGAGGAGACAAGATTTTATTCACGAGAACCCTTTCAAAACGATTTCACCGAAAATTCGACATTATTGTCAACTTTTACGAGCATGCTATGGGAAGGCTAGGAAACGCCGACACACTCATTCATGGCAGGTATGCGGGAATACTTTTCACAGCAACGCAGGTATACCGAGAAATATGTCGATCCGGAAAAAGCATCTGTAACGGGAGGTGGGGGAATATTCTTCCAAATGCACCCAACTCGAAAGGATTTATCTGCACAAGCGTGTTATTATAAGCGCTCGCTATAGTAGTTCATAGCGATGTTGTCTTTCAGAGAGGATTTATTCCCGCGCGTCTCTCGTGAATCCCTAGAAACGTCGAGCGGTAAAAGAGGCAAGGAGNNGGGGGGGGGCAAGAGTCGTCCTGTATGGAGAAAGAACGATGAACAGCCAACGATAGAGACCTTCGACTCCGCAGGTGGCTTAAACCCTTCGTTCATAGGACTTTTTTGATACTAATCGCGAGAATTTTCGGGCGGTTCCTTCGAGGCAACGATTTCCCAAGATAACACCCACACCGTGTGTACCACTCCTTCCAGGAGTCGAGACCTATCGATAGGATAACATCTCTACGGCAGTAGCCTCTTTCTCGTTCACACACATAGGTACACATACATATATATGTATGTATGTATAAACTCCTGGTTCGCTCCGAATTCAACGGCATAAATCATGGAAAGGGAGCAAAGGGAGAAGCGAACGAAGAGGCTCCGTGTGCTGGACGGGATTACAAAGCATCGACTGCCGGAGATTGTAGCTTGTTTTGGGTCCTCCGAGACGAGAACTTTGTATCGTCCTGTGGTATAGAAAAATGAAACGCACTTCATGCATTATTCAAAGCCTCTTACGGAAGCCCCTTCTACCCGCCGCCACCAACCAAAACTCTCCCCTTTCGCGTCCAGAGATAATACGCGCACCGTGGGTGCGCGTGTACCATGACGCTACTCTCTTTTCCTTTCCTCGTCCTGCGTCCTTTAAGTTAGCCCTCTGTATCTCGTACTTCGCGTACAGCATACCTAGAAATATACATACCTACTTACAATCGTATCTTCCGAAAGCCTTTCGACGATCTCGAGACTTCAAAGAAATCGGTGATAGTTGGACGACGAAAGAAGAGCTTTAAAAAAAAAAAGATAGAAGATTTTTAAAAAGATTTTTCGTATTGCTTCGGTCAACATTGTTTCGGTAATTGCGATTATATAATATTTATGTATCAGTCTTCGTTATTCGACACATTTGATAAAAAAGTGTATTTGATAGTCACTGTCTCGCGACATCCGACACATTCCTTCATCATGAGCCATGGAGCTTTATTACATTTAACGCGTCTGACTCATCAACGTCTGTCCCAGACTAATTCGAAGATGGCTGGACCTATATAAATCTAGAAGGAAAAAGAAGATATTATCTCGCCTTTTACGTATACACACGTGTGCACGTAATACCGACGTCTCTCCATCTCTATTTTTCGGTCTGAAATCGTTGTGGACAGTGGTCGAGAATGGAGACGCGAACACGATGTGCTTCGACTAATTAAGAACATTCTTTTTCACGGAGTGTGCACTCTTCCTTCGGCTCTCTTTAATGCGCTAACGCACTTAAATTTTAACAGTTTTTCGTCACCCATCCTCTATACCTTTCCTCGTACGGATAAGAGCGAGCATCGCGTAAAAACGGCGTTGTTTAGCTCCGGTTATTCAAGATTCAACAAAGTGCGTTCATCCACTTACTCACGGCCGAAGGAAGATGCTGCGCAGAGGTTGTACAGCTCTTGGTAATACATATGTACGTGCACGCGCGCGCATAAGCATAATAGCCTTACATTTTCCTACGACGAAGCAGGAGATATACCTACATGACTTGCGTCTCATGAATGGAATACCGACTGTGTTTTCTTTTGATTGGTTTTAGTAAAATTTTGTAATATTTTCAATTATGAATAATTAAAGATGCTGATTTAAGATAGCCAATGACGGAATTATTTTAATTCGTCGGCCGTTCTTAGAAAAAATGAAAATGACCACAATTCCTGTAATATCACGAAACAACAAAGACACCCATTAAGTTCGTGGAGAGCCAATTAAGAGGACCCAGGGAGAAAAAAAAGTACAATTCAGCGGCGATAACAACTCGTCTTCCACTTATCTCTCCCACGACGGAGAAGGAGTAGAAACCCGAAATACGTAATGCGGATAAAATCTAAGCCTTTACCGAGGAACGGAAGAGGCGAATCGTACGTCACTCGATGTCGTCCGTGACAACAATAAAACTCTCCTCTCTCCTACCCTCCTCTCGCTCCTTTTTTTTACCTGAAGACGATTATCTACACAGGGCAGATGAATATCCTCGCAATCTGCGTGTTCACAGCGCCGTTCCCTTTTTTAAGCCCTTAACGTGTACCTACTACTCCGAGGAACTAAACTAATCAGATGAGATCTAATCGTCGATAGGTCCCGGTCCGATATTTGTGCCCGCTTATACGACGTCCTCTTCCTCCTTCTCCTCGTCTTTCGGGCGAATTGAAAAGGTGCTCGTCGATCGTGAGAGAAGGATAGAAAGAGAACCTGAAGGAGAAGAAGAAGAAGAAGAAGAAGAAGAAGAAGGAAAGAATATAAGGTAGAGGACAGTGTGTTGGTAGCAGAAAAGAGGATCGTGAGAGAAAGGAAGAAAACGAAGGTGGACAAAGAGATATACAGATATAGGGATGACGGAGTTTGGTGTGGTAAGATGAGGTGGTGGGGTGGGGAGAGGAAAGGTAGGATTAGAGCTTAACTTGCCGACAATGTCACATAGTTTGCCGTGGAACGGGGTGAACTGTGCTAGAGAAAGAGAGAGAGAGAGAGAGAGAGAGAGAAGGAGAGTAACAGGGTTCCCCTTCGTCTGGAGATTTCTTTACCTTATTTAATAGACCGTAGGACGCTCCTGAATCGCCATTGTGACGAACGCGGCTTACGTTCGTGTGCTCGCAAGGAGGAAAACAGAGAAGAAGAAGAGGAAGAAGAAGACGAGGACGAGGAACGGAAAAGAGAGAGAGAGAGAGAGAGAGAGAGAGAGAGGAAAAGGGTGAGGTCGCTCGAAATCGTGCCACGTAGGTAGCTCCTTAAACGCGTCCTACACCCTTGCCTGTCTCGAAAGAGGAAAGGGACTTAAAAAAGAAATAAAATAAAAAACTAAAAAAGATAGAGAGATTCGCCCAGAAACGCACACACTCGGATAGCTAACGTATGTAAGTATGTAAGAATACGCGTGTGTATGTACACCTACGTAGGTACCTACGTAGGTACCTACGTAGATCGATCCCAACGCGGCCTGGAGCAGCCCTTTAACCAAAGAATGCGAGAGATAAAATCGTGCAACCGCTGCATTAGCGATCCCTCGACGGAGGGTCGGACGCGTCGCTTTTGTCGCGTCCGTCTACGCGTTAGGCCACGTAGATGTGTTTGTACGTGTTTAAGTGTGAGCGTGAGATACCAGCTCGAGTGCGCGCGCGTGCGCGCGTACACGCACGAGAAGGAAGAGAGCGAGTACCTACTACTTACCGAAGAGTCGAGCAAACACGCACGCATGCGGGTCTGCGCGAACTTTCGTTGAACGTCTACTTCCATCGGGTGCATTTTCTATCTTCCTCCTATCTTCTTCCATCCTTTCCTCTTACACGTTTTAGGGGTAGGTACAAGCGTGTACGCGCATCCGCGCGCTTTTACGCTCGACTCTCTTTTCTCCCCGCGCCCGCGTGGAGATGACACCCCGCGTCATTTGCAAAGTATCTGCTACGTCGTCGTATGCTCGGTATAATATGTATGTGGATACCGTTAATGTATGCCGGTGAAACGACATAAGGGCTACGCCCCGAGGGTGGTTTTTACACTTTGCCAAACGCGTAGGCGTACTACCTTTCCTCGTTTAATCTTTTCCCTTTTTCTTCCTTCTCCTTCTCCATTTTGCATGATAAAACGACGTGTAATCTTTTAATGAAATTCAAGTAAAAGCCAATATTTTAATTAGCGTGAAACGGTGTTCACATTGTTTTCGGAAGTCCGTAGTTAAACTTTGAGGCATAGCGTATATCGGAAAGAGAGACATTTTATTACATATCGTTACTTCGTTAAACACACCTTCCGCGATCGATAGTAACTGTTTATGTTACACACTTAGATACGAACGACGACTATAAATGCGCGTTAACTGTTCACGGAAGAACATAGAAAGAAAACCTGCATAGCGAAGATCGCTCGCCATGAAAAGATTCACGTTTCTTTGCGTCTTCGTAATTTTATTCTTCGTGACAATTTTATATCGAACCAAAGTGGATGCTTCAGCACATCCCACACCTATCGCTAGTCCTATGGCTGATGCTCTGGCAGATCCATGGCTGGATCCCATCACGGAAGCAAAACGTACGAATGCTTTATTGACGAAACTTGTGAAGAAAGCATCTAAAAAGGTGAGGTAGCGATTCTTCCTTTATAAAGCATATAAACGAAGTTCCAATATTTGTGCACGTGTTTTATTATTATTTATTGCAATTCAGAGAAATATTCGCGAAAAAAATCATGACGACCGTACGCACAAAAGCAATATCCTCCCCCGCTTTCTTAGTGTCCGCCATTCGGTCACGATATGAAATTTGGATACACCATGAAAGATAAATAAAGCTTTCGGGACACCCTCCGGAAAAAATGCCCCGATGAAAAGTTTTGGTCGTATCGCTTCAGGTTTTGTCACGGTTAACGAATACTAGGACCATGGCCTTGGGACAAGCAGCCGGTAACCACATTATGGAGGAAATCTTTACCTCGAACAAGAAGAATGGAAGGTAAGCTTTCGAAGAACGAACCTAGTCGGAGATAAGAAAGTCTTTCCTCGTAAAAAAGAAAATCGCGTTTGCGAAGGAAAAAATATTTTCACCTCGTAATCGTGCCCGCTTCTTTTCCTCTCCCTCTGATCGTTAAACACTATCGCGCGAATATCGGACGTTCGTTCTGTTATTTCGAATATTCGCGCGATGATTAATAATAATCGACGTTTCGTGCGAACATTTTAAGATTACGCAATGCGCGGGAGCAATAAACGCGCGTTATCGAACACGCTCGCGTATTTTAAAGTATAATCCGTGCATTAGGTGCGATCGTACGATTAGTACCGACGATCGACGTAACAGCCGTCGTGAAATAATCGTAAACGTAAACGCGTACCGTGTCACCGCTTTTCGAAACTGTATCAATAACCTACGTTCTAGAGTCTCGCGATGAAATACGCGTTGTAAAATACTGCCCTGATGGATCGTGTGGAGCGAAACGTATAAATCGCGTTACACAACGACGACGGACCAATACATTGAACTACGCGTTGTAGATCGAACAAGCAAAATAAAAAGAGAGACATAAATGATGGAAAGACACGATCGTACGAATCACAAATTTTTATTCATTTTCATCCGACCGACCTCTTAATTTTGATCATTCACGCAGGTAATTGGATCCCGATACGAGCAAGCTATAATTATCGCGCCGAATGCATCGAACCAGAATACGAAAGGACATTCGAAACCCCCGTTCGCTCGCTCGCTC
>JAIFRP010000130.1:605982-633554 GCA_032403825.1 Odynerus spinipes
AAAAAATAATCGGCGCGATCTCTTCCCCTTCGCGGTCTCAACTTCATTCTTTTGTTTCTCCTCCTGATCCACCTTTTGATTCTCATTAAGACCGATTCGACGAGATCGAAGATCGTCGATCTTCTAGCTCTCCCGTCCATTAACCGCGGCTTGCGTTTCCTCTTATCGTGTCTGTATTTGTAGAGTAGAAGCGGATCGAGCGTACACGGTAGCGCTCGTAAACGTCTTCGGCAAACATACCAACGGCTAGAAGAGATTCCCCGCAGTGTACACAGAGACACGAACTCGATAGAAACCTGACGTGTCTCGCTACCACAGAGAGACAGCCAACTTTCCTTGCTTACGAGTCTCCGTTTCTGCTACTCGAGAAAGTAGGAGTAGGACTTCCGTCGAATCTCCGCACAATCGCTTTCGTTTCGGTAAAACGATCCGGATAAAAATACCGCGATTCGACGATGAGAAACGTTCGATGAAACCTCGAGTCGGTCCGGGGTCTTATCGAAAGCGAGATCCATTGCGATGTCTTATCGTCGCCGTGAATTGCTTTAAGTTTTATTTTGTGCGAGCTTTCTAGAGGTAGGTATTTCACCGTGACTCGAAGCTCACAAAAGAGAGCGAATTAATATCCAAAATATACGTCACGGTGATCGATGATCTAAATAAAAAAAATTAGAAAAATGAACTTCTCACTCGTCACCTTCGTGATCAACGGCACGCGTTAACGACGTCGCGAGTGTCGCTAAATAAATGCCGCGAAAAATTAAGAAGCGCAGGGCAAATTGATCTTCGGAAGTTCTTCCTGACTGACAATGAGGGAAATCGCCGATGAAAAGAATAAAAAAAGAAAATAGAAAAAAGTAGAGAAGAAAAAGGACGATGTAGGTATCCTCCTGAGACGTTCGGTAGATGGATTGACCGACTACTTGGGCTGACTGCTTCGCTCCCGCGTATCGGCTAACTTTTTACCAACTTTTTCCTTCCTTTCTCATCTAACCGGCTGAGCAATTTTAGACAGGCCGAACGCGTTACGTCGAACAACTTTGGACGGTCCATCCGTGTCCATCTGGAAAACTTGAAATAAGTTTTCGCGTTGGCCGTCTTCCTTTGGAAAACGGAGTTTCCGAAGAAATTTAGCGACAACGTGGATTTTCCATCCGATATATTTACCGATATAAATATCGAGATCGAAACATTTTATCGAGCGAAAGTTCTAACCGTTTAAAAATATTTCTTTGACATGGTATGAGCTATCTATACAAAAGTAATGCCTTCCAATGAAATCGTTATTGTTTAAAATTCAACTATTTTTTGCATCCCATAGTTTCGAAATTCAGTCAAAAGTCGACTGGCGACTGTCGACTGTCTTCGAAAGTCATTCGTGGAGTTATACGAATCGGAAAAGAAGCTAATGAGCGCTAACAAACCGATAGGCCGATCGTTATCTATTTAATTTATTTGTACTCCCGTATCACGATATTCGCTTAAACAGCCATTATCTATTTATACATGTAAAACGTAGAAAACAATTCGGCGTTTAAAGAATAACCGGATATCGATATCAATTTACGGCATCCATACGCGAAGCTTTGATGCATCCGATTGCGCGTATGTAAGTACACGCGCAGGATAAAATATTCCAATAAGCTTTTCTCGTATCGAAAAAGCTCTTTTCCCGTGAAACACTTTGCGCGTGAAACGCAATAGAAGAAAAGAAAGAAAAAGAAAATCGTACGATCGAACGTATCTCGAAGTTAAATTCGACGGTTACGAGATACATATGTATGTACGACAAACGAATGCGAAACTCGAACTCGGCAAAAGAGAGGAGAACGTGAATGAGGGTAAGAGGGAAGATAAAAAAGAAAAATCTCAAGGGAGAAGAAGGGAGATTCGGAGAGAATATCTGCGATGCTCGGTCAAAACTTATGGCGCGTTGGATCGTACACGGTGTTTATGATTTTTGCAGACGAGCCTCATTGCGGTGCCTTGTTCCGCGGGCTTTCACAAGTGCCGAGGTGTAAATAAGCAGTCGCCGAGATTGCACTTGATTACAGGGAGTCCGTTGCATTCGCTCGTCTTATTGGGGATCACGTAGTTACGCGAGTACATCGTCGAGGCGTAAACCTTTGTCCAAATTTAATAATTCACATTTACAAGCTGTACCGTCCACCAATCGCAAAGGCGTTTCGTCTTCAGGCGTCTTTCCTTCCTCTTCTTTATTCCTCCCATCCTCATCCCTCTCTCATCCAAGCTCAAGATTCTCTCCCTTATATCTATCTTCTTTTCACGCGAGGACCGCGAGAAAAAAGAAGGAGACTAACAACCGCGAGAATGGCTGCATTATGATAAAGGTTATCCAGCGTACAGACGCGCATCTAACAGTTTCTCATCCTCCTCCCCCTTCTCCACCTCCTCCTCGTCACTTCTCCTTTCGCTTGTCTCTCTTCTCCCGAGAGAAACAACCTCGTTTATCCCTCACGTATCATTTTCCTTCGAATTTATCTCTGCCTTTCTCGCGAGTGCGCGAGAGTACTTCGACGTAGATTAAATTTGAAAATGTTACGCCGACACCTCGGGTCCATAGTCGTGCCCGCGCGCACGCGACAGTCTACCGTTACGCTTTGGAAAAGGAAGCAGGAATTTGTTATACGAGAGATGTACCTACGACTCTACGACTCGTTCGATTCGATGTTGGGAGCTCTATTGCGTGTCTATGGAGGTTACCTGACCTTGGACTCTTGGATTACTTTCTGTGGGGTCCTATAAAAGAGATCGTCTATCAAAGGGTGTCCCATGCTACGGCATCGTGTGACATTAAGGATTACTGCGGCCGTTAGATGGATCGAGAGAGTCATTGTCTTGAGGGTCTACGCCGACCGGTTTTAATTTTAATTAAGAATTCTCCGTCGGGAGAAGAGTTACGAGATCGACTCTAACAAGATCCCTTCGTTCTTTCCCGTTTCATTTTTTTCTTTTAAAACATGTTAAATTAAACGGAACGCGTCGCTACGAGATAGAAAAGTATCATCATCCTGTATTTAGATTATCAGACTATCTAACGAGTTATCTTTGAACGAAACAAAAAAGATAAAGTTTCCTCCGACGCGTATCGAACCGTGAACTATTCGTGTAACGTGTTTTATTATATATCGTTTAATTAACGCGTCATAGCGCCAACGATATACCCACTTATCTGCACATAGAAGGAGAGAAAGAGAGAGAGAGAGAGAGAGAGAGAGAGCGCGCGCAAGGTAATTTTAACCTTGTTTATACCGTCGCAATTAAATTGCGTTTTAGTGCGCTTTATGTTTTTACCGTCGTTTCCCCTTATCGGTCGAAAATTAATCGCACCATTCCAATCACGGCATATGTCATTTTATCATTATATACGACTTCGCGCGTCCGAACGTGAGAGATTCGACGGTAATAATTAAAATCTTTCGATCCGGCGATTTGCGCATTGAACCGAGACGGCGCGATGAAAACGCACATTACAGCGAGACGGGGGTATCACGGGGGTGCGTTGCATGTATTTCGACGTAAAAACCATTTTCTCGTTTTTCTTTTCTCCTCCTCGATTTTGTCATTCTTCCTCTCGCCCCTAGATGTACGAGTGCCGACGTATTTATCACGTTGCAAAGTTGTCATTAGTTTTTCGAATATATTCTTCGACGTCTAGATTTTTATCGCGTCCCATCGCCTATTACTCGAAAAAATTTTGGATTTTGCCAAAAAAATGTTACGTCGCGATAACACCTGTCGAAGATATAAATAGCCACCAAAGTAAATCCAAGTTAGCCGGGTAAGTATAACATAAAATGTAATAATCCGCTCAGTTTTTTGGAAAAAAAGAATCGAGATTATACAACCGACATTTCACAAAGTTTTGCAGAATTCCGTTAGAACCGAGCAGTTTATTGGATTCAATATGGGCAGTACCTTTTCACGTGACCGTTCGGAAAGCAGCTTAGTAGCGATGAGTAAAGGTTTCAACGAGTACAGTCGGAATAGAAAGTTTATAGGTAAAGAGCTTCGAACTCTCGGACTAGGCGCGCACGTAACGTTGTAGGTATGTATGTACCTACATATCAGCTTGCGGAATTGTTTCGCGAGTTGCGAAGCGTTTGGGAGTTAAAAGACAAGACATATTTTGTGAAGGTTTGTATATTTTCGTGACTGCTTATTTTCCAACTCGGTTCATAGAGAAATACAGAAATACAGAAATATCAATTTTGCATTATAAATTGACGTCACGAACGATATGAGACAATAATATTAATTAATACTAGAACAGTTATACAATAAGAAATACTGTCAATCGTGAAAATATACTTTCAATATAAGTATCGAACAAACTTATTTCACTTCCGTATTGTTATATAAGTATACATGTACATGTACGTGATCATAGATCCAATTATAATAATGAGTCTAACGATGAGATAAAATTCATCTATTTTTTACCCGAAAGATTTCGTTTCCTCATTCAACGCGAAATCATTCGTTAATCCACCTAATTGGGTATGCATCAGCGCTTATCCGTGTAACATCATACTTGATCTAGGATCACTTGACACGCGGTTCGTAAGTTTTCTATTTTCTTGCCAGCATTTTTCTTTTTCTCCATCGTCGTGTCTAGCGTGATTATCTAGAATTTGGATACAACCACTGGACTATCACTGCTTTCCTCACTGGATTCTGTATTGCTTGGTACTTCGGTGACTGGACCTTCGGTCGATTCTCCGCTGCCTGGCTTCTCACTGGATTCACCACTTCCTGGTTTTTCCGTAGATTCTCCACTGCCTGGCTTCTCGCTGGACTCTCCACTTCCCGGTTTCTCGCTAGACTCTCCACTACCTGGTTTCTCGCTAGACTCTCCACTACCTGGTTTCTCGCTAGACTCTCCACTGCCAGGTCGTTCCGTAGATTCTCCACTTCCAGGTTTTTCGCTAGATTCTCCACTTCCTGGTTTTTCCGTAGATTCTCCACTGCCTGGCTTCTCGCTGGACTCTCCACTTCCCGGTTTCTCGCTGGACTCTCCACTGCCTGGTTTCTCGCTAGACTCTCCACTGCCAGGTCGTTCCGTAGATTCTCCACTACCTGGCTTTTCGCTGGATTCTCCACTTCCCGGTTTCTCGCTGGACTCTCCACTGCCCGGTGTCTCGGTAGATTCTCCACTGCTAGGTGGTTCCGTCGTAGTCTCGTTCGTAGCAAAAACCTCGAAACGTATGAGAAGTCCTGTACTTGGTTGTCCAAGAACGAGGAGAACGATTTTGCTGGTGCCTAATCCGCCCAGTATGACACGGGCGTCGGATTGTGCCTCGCCAATATCTTGCACTCGAACATAGGTTATATTTCCGTCAGCGTGTGCTCCGGTTTTGGCTACCATTACCTTGCCTGGAATCGGTGGCTGAAACGGAGTAAGATTTAATATGAATTCGTAAAGTTTGAAGTAAACCCCTTGAAGAATATATCCCCGTGTATTCTTTCTAACTTTGATACCTTGTAAATAACTCTGTTGGCAACAAGATAGTCACCCTCTTTGCGTTCTCCCAGGACAAGCTCGTTAGCCGAAGCGTAAGAAACGGCCGTCAGGCACAAAAGGAGAATGTGTATATGACGCATCTTGAATCTCGTTTTCTCGCTCGCTTGCTTCAATCGAATAAATTATTTCGCGTGAGTCGGTCAGTTTCTAACTTACAATGAGTTAACCGCGATTCACGAAAGCATATATACCTTTGCGTTATCGATATCTCTGCTCACGTTTCTGGGAAGAATCGTAGATCGCATAAACTCGCAGATCTCTATCGCTAAAATGGTGACAACAAGTTATATAACTTTGTTTGCGCCTTTTTCCAATACTTTCGAGGTTTTCACGCTTTCATAAAAAAGCGTCACCCCCCGCGTCACGTGGAAAGATACACCTCATCCTCGTAATACATCGTAAATAGATCACAAATAGTGGCAGAGATCGTAAATAGATAATAAATCCAACGCAGCTTAAAATTAACGCAACAATCGCATTGATGTAATCGCCTAGACAGCCGAGCCACTTGCATCTGGATCAAAATGCAGGATCAACGAGGGAAATCCAACGCGTTCCGAAATCTTTTTACGATCAAAGGTCACGACGACGATTATTATTGACTCATTGGCACTTCGAGGTGGGTCGAGTTCTATCGAAAAATCTGGAGCAACATCTTACGTAAGAATAGAATAGAACGGCTGACGAAAACGCGGAAGTATATGCTCCATTTTATTTCATCTCTATCGTACGATCGTTATCGCTACGCGTGCATGTGTCTCGTGTACACGTACGCTCGATCCAGTAAAATAACGCATTCGTTGGGGGTCCGATAACGTTCAAGATACGACCGATAAAGCGGCTCATCACGCATCACGATTAATTAAGCGACACACGTCGCGCAAACGAGTAACTACGAGTATCCTCGAAACCATCCCGCTCGTCATCGCGTATCGTCGTTATCTCGAGTCGTTCTGGAAAATAACGTGTGGGGAGAACAGCTTGCGCGAAAGATCCAGGGAATGGAATATTTTAATGGTTTTATCGGCATTTCGACGTGACTTAATAATCTACTTTCATGATCGTCGTTTTTAATAATCCGAGGTGGGATTTTGAGAATACCACGACGGAACGCGTGCATAGATTATAGCGTTGTCCGTGCAATTTCGTCCGATATCGGAAAAGAATACATGTTTACGCCGGTAAATCACGGTAGTAATCAGATGTAAACGGTCAATAAGAAAACAATGATTTTTTAAAACGCACATAGGTAGGTATGTACGCATATTCATTGTCCGCAAATATCGCGAATATTCCCCCGAAATTACGTAGGTACGTGTAACACATATATGTATATGCACAAGTGTGCACGTATGTAATCTCTACATATTATACGTATACCTACGTCGATTACGATAAGATTAAACGCGTACGCGTGCGCGCACGCGCGTGTATATTTGTGTGCACGTCTAATTAGCTCCCATTGAGTTTATTTGTTTTTGCTCGGGAAATATTCCTCGGATACATATACCTACCCTCATTTACATAGCCATGTACCACCGGTGGCAAGGGTAAACCTCTTCTTAAGATTCAGTCCTAAGGGTAAACTTCGAATTGATATTCAAAGCGCTAACTCCTTTGTACACCGAGAACTGCCGTCGCGTCGGAGCGTCGATCTTTTTACCTATTATTTCATTTAAAGCTCGCCCTCGTCTAACTCGGCAATGAACCTTAACTGACTACTAAAATCATTGGCGATAGGTCCCGCGAAAGAGATATTATCGTCTCACAAAGTTTGACGATGTATAATATTAACGTTAGCGCGCTAATTGCCGGATCGAAGGAACGAAAGGTATTTTACTTTAATTAACATCCACTTTGATCTCACTTCTATTACTTTCCTCGCTAATAATCGATGAATATTTTAACGGGAAATGTGAGATATCTCTGCGAATAACAATTAACAGTGTCAATATACACACGCGCGCGCGCGCGCACACACACACACACACACACATATGTGTATATATATTGTTTTAACTTGAACACGACATCGCGTAGCCTAATAATAAAAATACAAAACGTGAAAAAGTACGATGGAACCGTCATCGTAGCCGATGGCACGTGTTGCGCGTCGTGTGAAAACAATCATCGGTGAAAATAAAATCTCTTATTCTTCGCGTTTGTTCCGACAGCGCGAGAAAATGGCACGCCAGAAGCAGACGAGCACTTCTTTTTCTCCGTTTCCTCGCTTTCTGTCGTTTGCCCGAAGGAAAAGGTAGACAGATCGATCGAATCCCTTGGGAAGGAAGAAAAGAAGAGAAAGTGGAAGACCGTTAAAGAGTTCGGATAACGCAAATTGTAATGGTAAGAAAAGAAAGAGAAAAAAAGAAAAATGAAAATATCAATTTTCAGTAACGAACGCAATCGACATCGATTCGATAAGAGCGATAAGAGAACGACGTGTTTAAAAATTGTGCATTTTGTCGATTAAGATGTTTATCCGTACCATGAAGCATTCCTTTCGTCAAAATCACCACTGCGTCACAGGGTGGGGGGGGGCGGCGTTTATCAACAACGATACTTTATTGTCAGCAGGAAAATATCGGCGACTCATTCATAATATTTACCGATGTCGCGCGTCGCGCGTCACATGACTCCATACGGAGAATAAAACCGCGAGAAGAAGATAAAAATGAAAAAAAAAAGAACAGAAAACACGATGAGGCTGCGATTCGCGTATCTATTTACTATGTATGTAAGTATCTATTTATCACGATACGAGACGGAGGTATCTTTTTATTCTCTAAAACGGAGATATTTCTTCGAAGCCCTCTCGTAACGTGTAGTACTCTTGACGAGTAGATGGCATCGCGGTAGCTAACTTCGTTTCCCAATTCACCGTCACGAAGATGACGACTTAATTCCATTTTAAACTCTGCAGCGCACGCTACGCACTCGTGGAGGCCACGAAGGGGTTGCGGTAGGGTTGGTAGATGGTGTATACGACACACGACAACGGTGCTGCTCTCGATGACGCTGCTTGGATCCACGTTGCGGATAGATCGCAGAAGGGGGGAGTAGTTCGTAGGAAACGCTTCGTCGGTCTATGAAAACCCGCAGGCGTAATCCGGCCGCAAATTCCAGCGCCTCGCTAAATGCTATTTGATCGAGATTCGAAACTTGCAGCTGTGGCGGCGATGCTTTATGGAAATGCACTCACTGCGGCACATACTCTCTCTCTCTTTCCCTCTCGCGCGTGTGCTCGCTCGGTTTCTCTTTCCCTGCGCGCACGCGCTTCTCTCTCTCGCTCTCTCTCCCTTTCTCTCGGTATGCACATCAATATGTATATAGAACGATCTCTTCTCGTTCTCTTGTTCTAATGAGTTCTCTCGTTCTCTCGTTCCTTCAAATATAGCGCATCGATCGAATCTTAACAGGTCACTGGAATAATCTTGAAATTCATATTGATTGTGACGCTAATCGAGCACTTCAAAAATCTTTCCTAATTACCTCGAATTTCGAGCTCCATTCCCTTTCTCGTAATTTTAAGTAAATCGGAAGAAAAAAACGAGAAGCTCTATTTTTATAGGGAGGCAAAAACGTCGTTTGATTCGAGGACGGCTCGAGCAGCACCCGCGTGCGACGCAAGAAAAAGGATCTCTGTGGTCCTTTCGTCTACTGCTGCTGCTGCTGCTGCTGCTGCTGCTGGTCTTTGAAGAGCACATTTTCTATCTCTCTCCGTTGGTTTCGCGCAAGCCGGCCGCTTCCGACGGGCTCCACGTCCCGGAGGATTCGCAGAGAGCGAGCGTATTCTTACGGTGCCGACGACGTCGGTGGTTTTGGTGGCTAATTAACGAAGCCGCGGCTGGAGATTTCCAGGTCGATGACGCCCGGTAGCAACGACTCCTCCACGCTATCAAAGTACTTCACTCTCTCTCTCTCTCTCTCTCTCTCTCGCTATCTACCTATCTATCTATCTCTATCTCTCTCGCATAGTAGATACTCGTCTCGCTCACTCGGCCCATATTCTCCGAAGATGAACGTTAAGCACAGTGTACCATGAATATAGATACGTATGTCGGTGCAAATGGGAGATCCTCGAAAGAAAGGGAGGGATAGAGATAGAACTGGTCCAAAACGTGGGATGCTGCTGCTGCTTCTGCTGCTCTCCAACAACGAAGACATAGACGCGCCGTCGTCGTCGGCGAGGTAAACCGTCGCAGCCACGATGTTTAACAACGAGTATAACTACCCCGTGCACGAAGCGAATGCGATTGTAGTTGGGAATGACGATATAAGCGCTCGAGCACCTCTTCCTCTTCCACCTACTCTCTCCTTCTCGTGCGCATGTAATGCCCGCCTAAACTTCCTATTATTGCTCACGTCGCAACAGTATGGCCGATATAAATCGTGTGTGAAAAAGCAAGACCAACGTAGTGAGTGTGAGAGAGAGAGAGAGAGAGAGAGAGAACCGCAAGAAGGTAATGCCCAAAGCAGAAAAGGGTTTTCCCGCTTTATCGTCTCGAAAAGCAGCCAGGGAACGTTTCTCGCACGAGCACGACTTTTCTACGATTGTCGACGCCCGGGATTTGCGAAAGACGCCGAAACTTCTTCGGAGTACAAGAGCGAAGGGTGTAGATGGTGATGGTGGAGAGGCCACGGCCGGAGAGGCCACGGAAATATTTTCCGGGTGAAAGCAATTAAATCGAATAGAAAGTGGGATTTCTCTCTTTCTCTCTTTGATCGATCTCCCTTCTCTTCTTACCATCCGTCAGTTGGTTCGTTCTTCCTTCCGTCCGTCCTCGTTTCTTCCGGAACGAAGGAAGATTCGACGAGGGTGTCAGAGTGAAGCGACGCGAAACGACGCTCCAGTGATTTAGCCGTAATTTCGTTCGGCCCCTGATTGCCGGGGATCCAGAAACAGTGCTCGTGACGGATGCGATTTCTCGCGCGTACTAACGCTCGAGTAGTCAATCATGAAGCGAGAGGACGCTAGGAAAAAAGTAGACAAATCTAAAGAAGAAAAGGAGAGAGAAAGAAGGAAAATTAGAGAGTAAAGTAAAAAAGAGAAGGAGGGAAGTAAACGAACGACATTAAAGGGCAACTGGTGAATGGTAGATAAGCAAAGGCACGCGCACGATTACAGGATACCTCGTAACGTTTGATGCGCGCTAATTAACTTATAGTAAGGTACGAGCAAGCTCGGACTAAGATCCTGCCACCTTCTCTCTCTCTCTCTCTCTCTCTCTCTCTCTCTCTCTCTCTCCGGATTTTTTAACAATCTATACCCCGTGCTTTTTCACGTCTCCAAAAGCGTAGGTAGGTCCTACTAATTAAACGGCCCCAGCGTTTACAAAGGAGTTAGCAAATGGATGAAGAACTGTGGATGGAAGCGGATGTGGTGGGATGGGAAGGGTCGATCTAGATGATTCGTAGCTACGGACAAAGAAAAGGAAGATCAAGAGGAGACACAGGCTTCGGAAAAGCTGACTGCGTCGTCTGAATTTCCCATAGTCCTCGCACACGCGTACACGCCGTGATTTTCTTCTTTTCTAGCTCATTCTCCCGACGCGATGCAATGGAATCAGCCGACCTTAAAAGGGAATACAAAAGAGACCAGCCGTTCACGATATCTCGCACCGTTAACTTATCAATCGTCGAGCGTGGCATCGCATCGCGTTCCGCATGCTTGTACCCGATTAAACCCGTTCGATATGGCATTCGGGGTTTCGCGAGTTCTCTTCTCATTGTTCTCAAGTAGTCCTGCATGAATAGGTACTTCCAGGAAGGACCCTACTTCCTTAAGGTCTTATCCGATCGCGTTGTTTCCCGTCTTCCACGTTAGCAGCACTTTCAAGAAGGTTTCTCGTTTTTCGAACCACCCCCATCCTCCAGCCATCTCGGGGATCTTACGATTCTCGAGCAAATCGCGTTCCAAGGCTGAATTCCGCAATGGCTTGGAGATAATTTCGAAAACGCAATGCGACGTCGTCGTTAAATAAAGGGCAGAGGGGAGAGGATAGTTTTGTACGGGTACACCGGGTGAACGCGACAAGCGAGGATAAATTTTATGCTTTGTTAATGCTCGCGAACTAGCGTACTAGCGCGTACTAGTGCGTTGTTTATACGTTCGGCAGTTAGCAGAACCCAACGGAAAGAGAGAGAGAGAGAGAGAGAGAGAGAGAGAGAGAGAGAGAACGCAAGCCGAAGCCCCTACAAACTGTTCATAGCAATCTTATTTCTCTCTAATTAAGAGTCACCGTGTATTCCAGTGTACCCCTAGCCCCCACCAATCCAGCCCTAACAGTGCCACGAGTTCGTGTACCTACGTTAAGTATATATCTACCTACGAAAGGAGAAATTCTCTCACCGGAATAAGTTCTCTCCACGATCCAGCAATTTCCGAGTCGTTGTTAGTTACCTTGCCGGAAATACAATATTTGATTACAGAGAGAAAGAGAGAGAGGGGTAGGAGAGAAGTCGGTCTTTACGCTCGATTCAAGAAGTTGCCAGCTCTCGGAAAACCAACTCGCTCTCTCCCGACACTCCTTTAGAAGGTTTCCTTAGAAATAACTCAGTCCGGCGGCGATTCTTAAGAAGAAATTAGACGTCTGGTAATTCCAGGTGAGGTCTTTTGAGCCTTTCACCTCTGACGATTTTAGAAAATAACCTGTCTTCTCGTGTCGACTAACGCAGGCTACCTCCACTCGGATCACCCCATTTTCCATCGCAGCTTTTCCTTTCTCAAAGTGTTAGCGCCACGTGTCCTGACCAAAGTACCTAGTACCTATATATTTAATATCTAAGAAATAAATATATTACATTTTCAATCAAAATGGAGACCCCACTTTCGTCATCGTTGCTCTTCGCTACCCTAAAATCGGGTACCATTTCTGCATTTATCATCGTTTCCCTTATTTATCAGCACGATCGATGAAGGTAAACGCGTTTCCGTGCGTTATCGGGCCGACAACGCGCGCGGCTTTATTAAAGCCGTCAGTGTATCTTCTCGTTGGTCTAGAATTTCTTCCGGATTAATAATGCGGAAGACGCGGAAACGCCTAGGACGCCGGATGAAAAACTTAGCTCTCGCTTGTGGGAAGAGAGAGAGAGAGAGAGACTACACGTTACATCAGTAAATAATGAAACTTTATGGCGGGTGCGTCGTCGGCGGCGCGAGATGCTCGCGGTGTTTTCATTGCGTGAAGTGGAACTGTCTAGACGCATTCAGGTCTTTGGAATACGGCGAACGCCTTTATGGGACCCTTCAGCGATTTCCCACAACGCTACGTTTTTTCTTTTCCTTCATTCTTCTTCTTCCTCTTCCAACACCTATGTCCGTCTCTCTCGCTTATTCCTTTTTCGTTTTCCTCGCCATCTTCCTTCCTTCCTTCCTTCCTTTCCTTTTCGGAGACGCATTCATCTCTCCCCCGTGTATTTTCGCTCTTAGGGCTCGCTGCGCTTCAAAATGGTTACAATCTCGGCGCACTCTGCCCACAAAGCTGAGGCGTGGAAACGCACCGTTCGATCGTCAAAAGATATTCGAAAAGAAATCTGCACCCTTGCTTTTTCTACGCCTTCGCACCTATTTTATCACACGTTCCTTCCTTTGAACGTAGAAACTTCGAAAATTATAAAATCAAAAAATAGCTTTTGATCCATTATATTGTAATACCCTGCGGTTAAGATTAATATTTAGGTGGAGTCGAGAAATGAATATATATTTAGCGAAATCTACAAAAGAGAGGGAGAGAGAGAGAGGATAACGGAAAAAAGAGAAAGACGAAGAGAATGCAGACTTTAATGCACCTGATGGAGCGAAGCTTAGGGTGGCTAAAAGCCTAAGACCCTAGACGGAGCCCCTCGGATAGACAGCACTGCATGGGTGGTGCGTGTACACGACGCTACTGTAGAACGCCCGAGGCAGGCCATTAGACGGCGACAATGCGCACCCTTTTCCACGACTTTTATACTTATTTCCGCCATTACTGCGCATTCTAGGTTGCAATAAATTCTTTCCCCGACGCATTAAAATTCTTGAAGGGCATTCTGAATACTCGCCGTTCCGCGGCAATATCGATGTCCCTTTACCACCGAGAACAACCACGGAGAGCAGTTGCCGCTTCAGAGCCGGCATCACCGTTTTCTCTAACCCCTTTCGAAGGCTTTCGGCGGATACTTCGGAAGGCGGTGTGTAATGGTATACTGCGCGAATGTGACTGCAGTTCAAGTAGCAAGTGCCTTTTTTTCCTTTTGAAGCAATTCGCTCGTACATTTTTTTTTTAACGTTTTAAATGAGAAATATTCCTAACTCCAGTCGAAAGAATTATTTTATTTATTAAGCGGGCAAACCTTCCCAAGTTTAAATTCCGCTCCCTCTAACATTGTATAGTTTTCTATTTATTATTAGTTTGTAGTTTATTTAACTATTTATTAACTGGTTAATCCAATTTATAAAAATATCGACGATATCCTTTGATAGTTTGAAAACAAGATCGTTGGCGCGTGCATCCAGTGGCAGCTCTAGACGAACGCATATTGTCCTCACTACCGCCATCTTTGCCGTTTCTTTTTTTCGAACTACAAATACTTCACCTTTTACCCCTGTTTGCGATCGTCGATAAAGGTGCCACGTCGTTTAAAGTAGAAAACTACTTTTCCATCGGACGTTATAATCGTACTGTTCCATAATGTTCTAGAAAAGTAACTAATACATAGACAGGCATAGACAGTAGGACTTCGTCTCTTTTCTTCGCCATCTACGTTCGTGAAGAATACATTTCGAAGGAGGACGACTATCTTGCCTCGATCAATGTCAAGTGTCAATCAAATTTTTGGTAGTTCTTCGTAGAGGGTTTCAGCGACACGTATAGTCGCTCCGCACAAGTTTCTTAACTACTCGATGATATAAACGTAATTTTTTTAAATAAAAGAATGCCTTAAATTTTATGAAAATAGGAAATACTACTTGCAAGCCTTGTACCACAGATCCGTCTGGTTAGTTAGATAAAAATGGACTTTGGTACTTTGCTAAGTGTTGCACAAAAGAATGAGAATAGCAAACAGGTATGTGGAACCTTTTACGACGCTCTTTTACATACATATTTACTAGAAATTGTACAATCAATGAACTCATCTCGTTTTATCGTTCCATCAGTCGTCCGCTGCATGTTATCAAACTAAATTTACACCACCGAAGAAACAATCTAAACAATCGAAAACACTATCCGAAAATATAAAAAAATTTCTGGCTCGAAAGGAAGAGGAAGAAAAAAGAAAAGTCTTGGAAGAAAAGAAAAAGAGAGATGTAAGTTTTCTTATGATTAAAAGAACGCACCTAGCAATTGCTTTGAGCAATATTATTAAACGCATTTATCAGATATGAATATGTGAAAATATAGTTCATACGTTCACCGTGTTACAGAACTTGCTGGCGTTACGGGACCATAAAGCTCAAAGCCGTATAAACAAACATTTAAAAGTATGTAAAGCTGCGAATAAATCTGTACTAGCAGATGCGATAGATAATGAAAATACAGCTGTTACTATAGCAGGTATACATATTTTATTTTTTACCTGTTATTACCCAGAGCATAGATGAATCGTTAGGTAATATAAATAGTATTAATCTTATAAATAAGAATAAAGTTCCAAATAGAGAGACATAAATGTTACATAAGCGCTTCCGGTAACGAATAACAGATATTTGATTACGACGATCCAATAAGTATATCGATCGTAGATACGATTTTATAAGAATGACATATGGTAGTGCTAAATTTACAATGTTTGCACAAAACTTACTTTACATGATACATAACGGGCAGTGTTTTTGCCCGCAGGTTATAGTAATACAAGCGATACAATACCTTGTTTTCTCGTCATCCAAAATGGGCGTGGAATGGTATCACGGAATTATACAGCAGTGGATACAAATGGAGTTATTAAGGTTAGCCAACGAATCGTAATATAAATCACAGAATTTTTCAAATATTAGAAACATTTGTATTGCCTTACCAAATGACACTGTAAACTAGAATATATTTTTCTGAAGTTGGATGTAGATAATGTAGAAAATGATCAATTTAAATTGTATATCATCACTTCTGTACATAATCTTAGAAAAATTCTACTTGATCTATACCTTAGATATATTTTTATTTCTGTATATTTTTTCTTATACGCGTACATTTAATTGACATTTTTATATTTACTTTTGTACTATGCGCATTATCGATATTTGGAACTTTATTGTTATATATTGTGAATATATATTTTCTTTGTCAATTTTTATTAATCGAGGATACATATTTGACTCTTTTAACGAACAGGTCCATCTCAACCCGACGAAGATGATTATGGATATGTCTCGCAGGAAGCATCTGCATTTTATAATCAATTAATGAATAAATACAGTAACTTGCCTCCTGAAAAGCCTCTTTTTAGTAGTAGTGGAAAGAAAACTGTGAAAGATATTGCATCGACAAAGGTATAATTTTTATTTTTTTTTATGCATAATCTTTATAATCTAATAGATTATATTATGTAAAACTTGTATTACAGGACCGAGTGAAGCAAGCTTTAAAACAACAAGAGATCGAAGAAGCTCTTGGTCACAGGCGAAAAAGAAAGTCATCCTCGTTGGGTGTAAAAGAATCGGAGTATGACGAGCAGGATGAAAAAGTACCTGACAAAAAACCAAAAGAACAAGAAAAGGCTGAGAAAGATGAAAAGCCTAAACCTAAAAAAAAAACATTACCACCTCCGATGGATTTTGGAGAATTGTTGAAACTTGCAGAAAAAAAACAACACGAACCGGTAGTCCTTGATGTTAAACCAAAGGTTGAAGAACCTGAAAGGTTGATGACAAAAAAGCAAATGAAAGAATATATGAAAGAAAAAGAATGGAGGGAAAGAAAAGAACTACAAGCACGCGGTATAGATGTAACAAAAAAGAATAATACCTCAGCCGAAGTCAATAAATCAAATAAACCAAATACTCCGAAAAGTACGTCGAAAACGAATGAGAAAACTCCTATAGATAGTTCTGTACAGCAAAAAAATTTATCCACGACTACAACGGCGCAAGCGAAGAAGATTCCAATGAAGTCAAATAATGTTTTAAGCGAAAAGAGTAATCTCATAACTAAGTCTAGTGTAGCAAAAAATTCAATGAAAGATGAGTTATTAGAAGAGCGTAAAAAATTAGAGGCGGAAAAACGTAAGTTAGAAGAAATGCGTAAAGCTATCGAGAAGGAAAAAATGCAGTTAGCACAAAGTAAAATCAAACAGGAAGAATCGAAATCTCAAGTTAAGAATTCAAATAAAGTTGTAATTCCAACAAAGAGCATAGATAAGCAAGTTTTATCTAAAGATATTAAATCAAAACAGGCATCTGTTCCTGGAAAATTACAACAATCATCTATGTTAAATGGAAAGCCAAAGCAATTTCCTCCGCCTGATGTTAGGTCACTGAAACCTAAAGTTCCAGGTGGAAGAGTTCTTAAAAAAGGACCACTTTCTAACAAGCGTAAGTTAAAGAGGTTTTCTTATGATAACTGTTGATTCTCTATAGAAGATACAATAAAATTTTTTCGTAGGTCGCATATACGATGACGAAGAGTATGACTCGGAATTAGACGATTTTATAGACGATGGTCCGGAGGAAGAAGGTGCAGATTACAGTAAATATATCAGTGAAATATTTGGTTACGATAAAAACAAATATAACAATGTCGATGACGATGATGACCTAGCAATGGAAAGTAATTTTGCACAGCAGCTTAAAGAAGAATATGTATCTACGAAGATAGGTAATGTTAAATAATTAATGTTACTTTATTATTATCATGGTACTTTAAACGAGCATATATAGTATTAATATAATACTTTTGACAGGTATTATGGAGGATTTAGAGGATATACGCATGGAAGCCTTAGAGAAAAAGCGAAAAGCTCTTTTAAAGAAAAAAGCAAGAAAGTAGCGAGCCAAGAATAAGCCTTATACTTCTACCAATATTGGATAAGTACAAACTTATTTAGATGAACTATTTCTTTGTATCACACGAGAAAGGTTTTCTTATCAAAAATTTTTTGTTATATATAGTTACATTAACTATTATATTTTCATCGACGTATATATCAGTTTATACTTGTTGGGTAAATTGGGAGACACTTCACAGTCGTATACGTAATCATTATTTGGAACTCATTAAATATTGAAGATCTATTATTAACTTGTGGATATTTTTTCTAAACATACTTTCATTTAACTAATAATTTTGAAATGGTGTAATCTTATTTTTACTCATTTCAATCATTAATCTTTGATAACTAATCTTGATTTTTACGTGAGATGCTAGAAAGCTCGTTGGAAATATACATATGTGTCCATAATTTTCTAAGTTCTATTAATGTTAAAAATATTATTACAAGAAGTATTTAATATTTATTAATGCATTTACTTATATATTTATAATTTCGGATCAAATGTAAATGCAAGACTGTACTTTTCTCTTAACAATTGTATATAAACTAGTTAATAAGTAATAAAATGATGATATTGCTTTCCTCCTATTGAAGATAATAATATTGCATTGAATATTGTGATCTGTATTCACAGTGTGCTCTCAGCAATAACAGTTTGTTGTTATCCTATTAATTCTATTGAAAATTGCTGCAGCACCAAACAAAAATCTGAATACGGAGTTGTGAATTGAATGTATGAAAATTTTATATGTGATATAAATACCATTTATTAAGATCCGTCAAGTTATTCTTTCTTCATAAGTGATTGATATATAGAATTCGATTTTTATACAAGATATGATACATTGTAAAGTTGAATAATTTATGAGAACTGCCAATGTTTATATCTCTTAAACTTATGGATGTTTGTTTATGTAAAATTACGTATAAATATATAATAAATATACATATATTATAAATATTTCGAATACAATATACGCATTCATAAAGTAATTATAAAAACGAACGTCGCGTATTCTTAAGTAGTAATAATTTAAAAATTACGCGGTCCGGTAGGATGATTCTTAACGAAGAGAATTGTCCAATGGAAAGCCTCCTATTACGGAAAACTGTCTACGCGATTGGAGAAGTGTCAGGTGATATTCGCGTACAGAAATAACAAGACATTGATGTTCGCGGGTTTTGGCGAACCGGAACAACGTCACTGCATAAACCGCATCGAAGTATGAGACTTTATGGCCGCATGCAGCTCTCTCTTCCGGCAACCAGAGAAAGGGGATTTTGGTACCGTTGAATCTGAGGAAATATTTATACGTTAAATACACCTCCACCATGGCCGTCGGTGACCTGAAGACTGATAAGGGCGTTAAGGATTTGAATGCTTATCTTGCCGATCGTAGTTACATCGAAGGGTGAGTTTTCGATCGTAGGACCTTCTCTCCGTGTTCCGGTACACGTGCTTCGCTTGTCGGCATTTTAGAGACACCTATCCTCCGCTTCCTTGCTGTTTCATGGTACAACTTTTAACGAATCATCGATAATATCACTCTTAAATATAAATTCACCGATGATCAACCTTCGTCGTTGGATTCTTTCGATGTCGCCCTCGACAAAACGGGTTATTGCCATTATGACAGAAGTTGACGTGAATTTTTCGCAAGACAAACAATCTCTCTATTCCAGATGTGCATGTACCCATACATATGTGCCGATACACGTAAATGTTGGTCTGAATTTTCAAAAATACATCTTTGTACATATGAGTCGATAATAAAACGATCGCTAGGTTATTTTTAGATTCATTGTGCACCTCCAACTAAATTCATACGTAAACCCTATATCAGTGGCAACTATCAATTGTAAAAAATGACTCTAAGATTGGCTTATATTATTTAAATATTAGGTGGCAAGCGTCCCAAGCCGATGTTGCCGTATTTGAAGCCTTGGGAAAAGAACCTAATTCTTCCAATCCCCATGTACTGAGATGGTACAATCACATCAAATCGTACGACCTCAAAACACTTCCAGGAGAGAAAAAGGCTCCAGCTATATTAGCAAATAGTAACACATCACAAGCTGCTGCCCCAGCACCAGATAATGCTGAAGAGGGCGACGACGTTGATCTGTTTGCGTCGGATGAAGAAGAAAGCGCAGAGGCAGCAAAGATCAGGGAAGAAAGATTAAAGGCATATGCCGAAAAGAAATCAAAAAAGCCTGCAATTATTGCAAAGTCCAGTATTGTACTTGAAGTTAAACCTTGGGGAGATGAAACAGACATGAAGAAAATGGAGGAGGCTGTTAGATCGATCAAAATGGACGGTCTTGTTTGGGGTGCTTGTGAGTATTCATTTTTATTTTTATCTCTCTCTCTCTCTCTCTCTCTCTCTCTCTCTCTGTGTGTGTGTGCGTGCGTGTGTAATCGTATACTATATCATCCTCTATATGTATTATAATTTATCATATGATTTTAGCTAAACTTGTGGCAGTGGGATATGGCATACAAAAATTGCAGATAATGTGCGTAATCGAGGATGAGAAAGTTTCTGTAGATTTACTGGTGGAACAAATTCAGGACTTTGAGGATTTAGTACAATCTGTCGACATTGCATCTTTCAACAAAATTTAAAGGCTTCTCAGTAATTTTAATATTGAGTTAATAAATATTGTTTGTATATATGTGCATATACTTGTCATTTAATTCACCCAATTGATTGAAAATTTAAAGAAAAAATTATATTAATCGGCCGTTGTCTGCTTATGACTGCATCACTCTGTATCATCATATAAATATCTTATATAACATCTCATATAGCATGAATAATAAACATATTGTTAGTTTACATGATATATTAGTTTATCTAAAACTACAACTTTTCAGTTACATTTATTACTGAACTTTGGTCACAATTGCTTACAGTTTAACTAATGTTTATTATGCAATGTAAAAATGTAATTATTTTGACCTATCATATTTATAAACGGTACAAATTTTATAAAAAATGATAAAAGTTGTACAAATGTAAAAACACATTTTTACGAAGGTGTTTCTAAAAATTTCTACTTTTTTTTTACAATGGAAATGTTATCTAAATATTAACTATCACAATTTGAACTCTGAACAAAAGAGGATCCTTTTATCTTCGTATGTATAAAAACAAATCATACCCTCCATATAAACTGCAAACTCCATTTCTTTAAGTATCCATGATTATTATTATTTGTTTATGTATCACGTGAAATAAGTGCATTTAATTCAGGTTGAAGAAATTCTGTTACAATAGCAGAGACCATCTCGTCAAGTATGTTTTTTAGCTTGTTCACATCTCTAAAAACAGATATATTATTTTTGTACTGCTATTGAAAAATATTTATGACATTAGCATCAAATACTCACTGCTCTTCTGGAGATGCACATAATTCAGTGTAATATTTGATCTTAGGTTCTGTACCACTAGTTCTTAAAGTAGTAATTAAGCCATTGTCGAATTTAAATGTGATCATCTGACTGGATTTGGAGGTAGGCAAAATTGCTTTATTTCCTGGCTTGGTACTATCATAACCTGTTGTTAAATCACGAACACCAGTTATAGAATATTTTCCTCCAAGAATGCTTGTTGGATACTGTAAATACAAGTACACATAATTGTAATTGAATGGATTGACAGACATATATTCAATAATATGTAAATATTTTTTATCGCGTGTAAATGGTTTCAGAACATATTATTTACATATGTGACCACTTACAATGTGTCATTGACAATAGCTTCCTCAAAAAATGGCGTAAGGCAATAAAGAGACTGTATAAGTGGTGCAGTGAGCATAGCAAAAAGAAAATAAGGCAAAAGTGTCAAAGACATTAATAATATTTCTTTTAACTTATCTATCCATCTAATGTTTGTGGACATGATTACTATGTAGAATTAATTTTAATTTTAATTATAATACTTTAAATATATTAGAAGTTTAATTGTTTCACTACATTTCACTTCAAAACAATTATAATTAATGGTACTGTAAAGTGCAAATAGTTATGACACTTGTTACGGTCACTCTTGGTCATTTTCTACTACCTCATGCATTGCTGTGCATACAGCTTGTTGACCTTGTAGTCATATAATGCCAAGTATATTCTACAAACCTTCCTACATGCATTGTGTGCATGACTAAGCTAATAGATAGGAAAGATAATTACATGAAGTGTAATATTTACAAGTAGAAAAATTAATAATGGGTAGGAAATACAAAATAATTTTTTTTTTTAGATGCATATTATCAAAAGATGCTTACCGTATTTTCATGTCCGTTATAATTTCTCAAATGTTCAAATATTGCTTTTATTGTATCTGATTCATGGCAGATCCAATAGGAATTTTGTGAGATATGCCAACCATATCTATGAAATAAATGCAGTTATTATTTTTATATTCTACATTCTAAGTATAAGTATTTGTGATGACAAAAATATCATACGTATTGTATATTTCTTCCAATTTTTCGTAAAGAGAAAGGCCTATAGTTTCAAGATAAGCTGCCATCTGTGCTACGCATACACCAGCATTAATACCATCTTTATCGAATACGTTAGAACCACACATGAAACCTATAGCTTCCTCGTATGCAAATATAACATCTTTACCCTCTTTTATCAATTCTACAGCTTTATTTCCCATCCATTTAAATCCTGTTAAAGTTTCCTTTACATATTCCAAAGAAATAATTCATTAAAATATTACAATTTCAATATAATTTGTTTAATATCACTTTGTTATTTAAAATATACACACCTCAAAATTGAAACCTTCTTTTTTGGCCATTGAAGCTAATATTTTACTTGAAACTGTGGATGAAAGCATGTAAACATTAGCAATATTAGCATCCGGATATTGTACTTTGTGCACATGCAGCATCCACCAGGCCAGTAATGCACCCAGTTCGTTTCCGGAAAATATATACCATTCTCCGCTATAATAAAAGGGAAAGTGCTTTTTCATTGCCCACAACAATGTTTGCATTAAATCTCCTTACGTTTTTGTTTTTGTAGCGCAAGCAAGACGGTCAGCATCTGGATCATTAGCCAAAATTATAGATGATGCATGTTGGTTTGCAGTTTTGATACTTAGATCAAGAGCACTTTTTCCTTCTTCTGGATTTGGAAATTTTACCGTTGGAAACTCTGGATCTGGTAATTTCTGTTCCTCAACAGTTATAAATGGCTGTGGTATAATAGAGAAGGTAACTATGATTATCTTTTAATACTTTTTGAAGCTGTCCTTCCTGCTTTATTGTAGACAAAGAATTACTATGCTTTTAATTTATATTTTTTCATCTTGCAATAACATCCTATAAATGTTCCTTGTTGAAAAATTACTATAAATACCTTAAGATTTGCTGCATCAAATGCTGCAGTCATGTAATCATATCCAACACCATGCATAGCGGTATAAGTAAATTTTAGAATAGTATTTTTATTTACTTCAGGATATAGAACGCTTTGTTTAATATGTTCAAAATAAGTATGCATGATATTATCCAAAGGATCTTTATACAATGGAGACTCATACACTTTAGATATATCCCATGATGATTCGGATGGTTTCAAGTTCTCTGTAATGCATTTTTGAATTCCCTTATCATGAGGAGATATAATTTGTGCACCATTATCCCAATATACTTTGTAACCATTATCATCTTTTGGATTATGTGATGCAGTGATCATAATTCCTGCTGCGCATTTATATTGTAATACTCCATAAGGTATAAATGGTGTTGGACAAACTTTAGAAAATAAATAGACCTTAATATTACTTGCTATAAAAATTGCTGCAGTTAATTCTGCAAATCTGAAATAAAACAAATTATCATGTAATGTATATAAAATTTACCAATAAAAAGTAACTATATGCCAAAAAATATTTGTCACATTACTTATTAACCTTTTACTATTATGACGCCCATCGTATCCTATTATGACACCCTGTTGCATTACATCTGGCATAGTTGCAAGTAAATATTTTGTTAGACCTTGGCCTGTTTGTACAATAACCAAATCATTCATCTGACTATATCCTGGACCCATTCTACCTCGAAGACCAGCAGTACCAAATTCTAATCTTTTAAGGAACAGATTAGACAATACATGAACATCTGCATTAGAAATAAGAACTTCTACTTCTTTTTCAGCTACTGGATCCTAAATAAAATAAGAATATTTGTATCATTAAAAATATAATATATTTTATGATTATAATGAACTAAATCATATAACAAATTTAATATTGTATACCTGATTCCATTGCAACCACTCGTTAATTTTATCATCAAGCACACTATTGCCAGTATTCACCAAATGTTTTGGAGTCATGACTATTTAACTTGCTTTATTGATTTTAGATTTACTGTAGGTGGTTCCTTTTATTGACAATGTAACGGGTAATAACGAGATATAAAGAAGAATTTTACTTACTATAAAATCACTCTTTTATTTACCTCAAATATAAATTTTTTAATTGATCGTATAATAATATTTCGTACTATTGCTAAAGATTTATAGTGAGTTATATATATATATATATATACACACACGAGAGACGTACATTCACACTGATAGCGTATAGTTCAAAATCGTTATTTGGCACTGATTTAGATAAGTTTTATCGCAGTAACCTTATGCAACCTTATTAAGCGTTAAATCTGGCTCGTTAAACTTCAAGGCGCTCGTAAACGTTCTTCAGATTTTACGATCCCGCTCACAATAACCTGTAAACATGCAGCACAGTGCACGTAAATAGTCAATTGCACTACTAGCTGTAAACTCCGTAATCGAATCAACGTATGCCACTTGATATTGGCGCCTTCTGACTTTATGCCAAAGTACTATATTTCTAATCATTATTAAATAATTTTTAAATATTTAAATAGTGAAACATTTCTTTTTAAAAACGTATAGTACATACGTGCATCGATATGCTTAACGTAAATATATAAATATTGGTTGTTTTATTTAGTTAGGGTTCTAAAAGAATTTTAAAATGCTTATGTTTTACTTGCTTTTCATTTTATTTTTTTTATAACATTTGATTGTACTTTCTTTAATAAATATCTTATCAACTATAAACTAATATAATAAAGAATTTATCCAGTCTTCATCAATATCTGATAATTCATGATTTTCATTTACTTTGTCATATAAGCCTTCTTCTTTCATAATATCATCCAATAAAGTATCTAAATTCAGATTAGACTCCATGTAAGTATTTCCTGATACTCTTGGTTCAGTTTTTAAAATTTTTTTCTTGACAAACTTATTAGTATCAATAGAATAACAAGATGCGATAGCTTTGGACGGATCTTCTTTCTGAATTTGATTAGTACCTTCATTGTTGAAAGCACTTTTGTCAAAGTTTGGTAAACACTTGTTATCTGAACTTAGGCTATCATTGTTATTAGTTGCCTGCATCTTTTTCTTTATGGCGCTAAAACTAAATTTTGCATATTGCTTACTAACAGGTGTACCCTGTCCACCTAATACTCGCCCACTCGCCGAGGTAGTGACACATTGTGTTGTACTAAGATTTGTGCCTTTATTGGATACAGTTGTAGGCATAGATAAAGATACAGGTGCTTCGTAAGACAGAATTACAGGTGGTAGACCATCTATCTTTACAGTTGTTATCTTTAAGTTGGAAGAAGTATTTTTCTCAGTAAAATTATTACCTTGCTCTTTTAAGTCAGTTTTTGTATCATTTTGACTCTTATCAGTATTTTTGATAACTGATACATCTTTATTTTTTTCCATCAACTGTATTTTATTTGTATCTGTTTCTAAATTACTTTTGCCAGTGTATGTGCTACCTTCTGAAATTAAAATAGTTTCGCCAAGATCAAGCTCCTCCGTTTTTATAAGTATATCTTTGGATATATCTTTTATATTGCTCACGTCTTGTGAATTTTCAGTACAGGAATTATTAGTATCATTTTTACTAAGATTTTCAATTTTAATGTTAGTTTCTTCTGATGTATTATTTGTTAAACAGTATGCATTATGATTTGAAATATCAACAATATTTGTAACTTGTACCTCAGTAGCAGGAACAATATTATTTAAATCATTTGTAGTAGCACTGCTATTGGAACTCTGTACATCTGGTGAACAATCTTTGATAACTACTTCGCCAGGAGTCTCCGGTGGCGTATAAAGCGATAACTCTGTAGATACTGGCACACATTCGTTCACTTGTTGCAAAGGTGGCTTGGAATCATCCCAATAACACGACCATGTACTGCCAGCTTCTCTTAAAATATATACAAAATCTTCGTAACCAAATGGCCACTCACACTGAAAAAAAGTAGTTGTACCGTTATAAAAACATAATTAAGAGCTAAATATTTTTCATTAATATAAAAGGTAACTTACCTCCTCTTCTTCACATGCCCACACAGCCTCATGACAATTAAGTTGTAAAGCTTTTATTCTTCTTCTGAATCCTCTTTTACTACATAACGGACAAAATTCGTACATTCTATAATATACATTGAATCGAAGAAGTCTCGTAAAGAATAATCTTTTAATCTTCCACCACAGCATATACAATAGCGCAACTCTTCCGATTTTGTATTGGCCAAAATGGAGTGCGCATGCGCGAAATAAGTAATGTTGGAATCATACATCCCATCATCTGTCAACCCATATTTATACAAATTCTTTGTGTTATTTTGCATTATCTTATAAGTACTTATGTATATTAGATATATTTCATAGATTGCTGATATTTTAAATATTATATAAAGTATATTTTACGTTATATTACATTATATTGTATGTACGTATTATACATGTTGCGCTCGAGTTATAAAAAAAAGCAACATAGTCCACTGTCGAATTGAGTAACCTCCAGTAACCTCCTCCTTTTCGAAGTCGGTTAAAAAATAATTTAATCCTATTTATTAACAATAAGGGACATTAACTAGTCAAAGGGAGCAAGTGTATCGACCAATAGAAAGAGAGCCATTTTGTTGCCGAACTTTTGATTGGTCATTGTAGTACTTCTAACTTTTTAAAATTATCCAATCACCTTACGACGTTTAAAAATCCCATTTGCACAGTTAATAGCAACATTCTGCGTACCGAATATCACATATTACGCGTTAAGCTATCTGTAAAATATATTAATAAATGCTAAATCTCTTGTGATTAAAAAATTAATACTTTTAGATAAAACATACGTGGTGCAAAATGACGATAACCTTTCAAACTGTATCATCAGAAAGATATAAAGCAGATCATGACAAGTTCAAGATCTATTATGGATTTTATGAGGCACCTTTTGGAAGATGTATTATTGGTATAACTGATACCGATAAAGCTATACTACATTTTGCATTTGTTGTTAATAATGATGAGGTTGCAGTGGAAGACTTGCAGCTTGAATGGCCTTTATCAGAAATAGTGGAAGATCCTAACCGAATGATAAATAATATCATGGAAGATATTTTTTCTCCGAGTAATAAGAAAGAGACAAAATCAATTTTATTACTTCTAAAGGGAACAGATTTTCAAATTGAAGTTTGGAAAGCTCTAGTGTCTATTCCAGAGGGTACAACTATTACATACGAAAATGTTGCACAAATGATCGACAAACCAAAAGCCACAAGAGCAGTTGCAAATGCCATTGGAAAAAATCGAATAGCATACCTAATACCGTGTCATCGTGTTATGGGAAAAAATGGTAGTAATAAGTATAGTTGGGGAATAAAATATAAACAAAGTATTTTATCATACGAAGGCAGCAAAGATTAATCGATACCAACTGCGTGCATATTTTTTTGTACTCTATATTAATATTCACTTATTCTTTTTTATTGAATTGTAAAAAATTTCATTGCTCTGTACATTATGCGATTACAAAAACAAACAGCTTATATATATATATATGTATATTAACTTATATTATTATACGCTAATAAATAAAGTAATCAATTTACACACGTTATGTACATTTATACTTTGAATACATTTAAATATTCTTATAATGGTTCAAAGTATTACACATAGTTG
>JAIFRP010000130.1:633671-651461 GCA_032403825.1 Odynerus spinipes
TATATATCAGTCTTTTAGTTACTCATTTTTCTATATACCAATCCGAAAAAGTTCTATGTTCAATTATGTAGAATTTTTGTACATACAGTTCATTAGTTTATCCAAAATCAATGCATAAAAAGAAATTACAAAATCTTTGGATACTCTTGATATTTTACAGTGTCTAGTCATAAATATTATCTGTATCTTACAAGGCAGTGGATCTAAAAATGTAAATTAAGTAATAATAGTATTATTGTTTTATGTCAAATACTTTCTTCATCCGTTCATATGTGTATAAAATTTGCATATTGTTACATGAGATTTTGTACATTTTCATAAAGCCAGGGGATTCTAATTAGTCAAGAATAACACGTTCATCGCGTATAACTATAGAGCCTGATCATATAACATAAGTCGTTATTCACTCTTTAAATAGGAGTATCGTCCATCCACTATGTGCAATTAAATATTCGAATAAAAACGACAAGTGCCGTCATAAACGCAAAACTAGAATTTACGTATTCTCTCGAAGATGCGGAAGACGTAACACTGTTTCCTGGTGTTCTCGTAGTTCCACCTATTGAAAAAATATTCAAAAATAATAAGAAATCTATCTGGTAAGTAACTTATTATTTTATAAATGTTTATTAATTTTTACCTGAAAACCTTGATCGTGGAGTCGTCGTGATACTCAACACGGGATTACGTGAAATCGGTTTCATCGGTGTTGGTGCAGGACTCGGAGAATTTCCATAACATTGTCCTAAAATTAATTACCAATAATATTTAAACCAATAATTTATGCAAAGCACTTTTACTTCGATGTACTCGTTTTTCCCCCTCACCTTTTTTATATAATCTCATCCCTTGCTCTTTGGGATCTATATTTCTAATACAATGATCACCTGCTTCCTTAATATATATTTCTTCGTCGTTAACGATCAAGCCAACGAAACACTCGTTCGTACCTGTGTCGTTTCTCATCGTGTAGGTGTACATGACACCTTTCTCCTCCCACTGTCCTAGACACAAGTATGTTCGTTCTGGAAGTATAAGTAATTGGTGGAGTGAGCAAAAGCTAGCAAGATAATATTTGTGCATATTTGAAACGAGAACTAATTTCTAACAATTTAATATACCTTCGTACAGTTCCTCGGACTCACAGTCATAGACTTTGAAATACATTATTTCTCGAGTGTTGCAATTGCTACTTAATTCCGCGCACATGCCCGATATATCGGTTATCCTTCCAGTGTACTGTCCTGTTATCGGACACGGAGATTCTACTATCCGCTCGATACCTGATTACAGCAAAGAATTGTGGTGAAATATAATATTAATTATACTTAAAGATACGTGGAAGCTTTAAAAGTGGAAGAGTTCTTACGTGCTTGAGTCATCCACACGAGCTTGTCAAAATTTTGATCGTCACACAAATAACTCTGATAAACCGGACTCATTACCATTCCTATAATGTATTTTACATGTAAAAAGACGTACGACGATTTGCGATATTCGTATATTCGCGTAATAACTTATAATATGTACATACCTATCGTGAACTCTAACACGTTTTCGCTACGCTGTCTCATCATTAAACACACATAAGCTTCGTGTTCGCTAAAGAAAAGGAAAAAAAAAGAAAAAAAAAGGAGGAAAGTAATTTCACACATGTTTCATTGCTATCAATTATCGTTAATAATTTATAGAGTGAAAATTACCAATGATCTTGGGAATATACAACGTAACGTCCAGTTTCGTCGTTCGATTCCACCGTAACGAAAGTGTAACTGTTATATCCGTTGAGATCGGTGAAAGTCATCGTACCATTTACGATGAGGGATTCTTCCCACAATCCCTGTGCCCACTTTGGAAATCTGAAACAAAGAAATCGCAATAGTGTCGTGGAACGTATCACCCTCTAACGTAGACGTCGTTTTCGCACACTAACGGACGGTATGCATACTCGCATAATGTACTCACGTTGCCACGTGGGTCTTTACATAATTCGGTATCCTCTTTTGATTAGCCGTTTTACTTAGAACGAAGGTCTCGTATCCACTTGTAGAGTTATTTAAATTTTGCGTGCAACTGGAATCGCTACTGAAGGCCATATAAGTTCTTCCTTTTTTATTATCAACATGGAATAGCTGTAATAACAATTTTTCTTAATTTTAGCAAAAGTTTTTAACCTCTTTATTTGTTTGTTGTTTATTAGTATGTATACTTACACCGCATCGATACTGTGGATGATTTCCTTCCACAGCATTATTATCCATTAGGGCAATATACGTTGAACCGTAAGGGCCACCCGGCCAGCTACCCAAACAATTGAAACTAAGTTCTATGCAAATAATATAAAATACATACTCGTTATTAAAGAAAAATGTAACTCTCGTTAATACATATAATTTAATGATTCGGATCATGGCTTACCGCGAGATGGGAAGGTGCATCGATTGAATTTCAAATGCAAAATGGACCCGTCCGGGCAATTGTCAAGATCCGACAAGAATGAGTTGCATTCTGTTGGCACCGTGGATCCATCGTTAATGCTGTACTTAAAATGATATCCTCCCACAATAGGACAGTACTCGTTTCTAATCGCCACACCACCGATCTCCCTTGTACCTGCGAATCAGCAAGAAACGCGTAAATGAACATGAACAATTCGGTCGAAGTTTCAGGTCCAGTTTGAGGGTGGGGGTGGGGAGATCGAATATTCGACAGGGAAAAGAAGTCGCTAGAAGATAAAAAAAAGATCGTTTCCCCGAGGACGCTCGTAAGCGAAATGACTGGTATATCGAGCAAACACCGGTCCAATTTTCCAGACGACCACCTGCTGATCCTAACGACCTATGCAGCTTTTTCAGTCGAAACGATCCGGGACAAATAGCGCGACTACAAAATCCATCCACGGGCGCATAATGCCAGGTGGACGTGACCGTGTGGAATCTCGACCCTTGCGAGTTCTCATGACGAACGAAGGAAATCGACGAGAGAAATGAGGAAGGAGTAGATATATCTATATACATATACATACATCCGTATAACAAGACTAGGTAGTATTAGGATAAAACCCGAGGGTGAGTTTTTTCAAACCGTTCGATCGGACGTCTCTCGGGTGTCCAGTGGCGGCTACTATCGTTCTCTTTTGCTACAATAAGACCGACCGAACCCTTGGAACAGGAAATAGCTGAAATTCCATACCGCGTTTTTCTCATAAAGGGTCGATCGCTCTCTCCACCGCGATCGCACGTTTTAGGGGTGCCGCTTCTCGCTCGATGCAAAGAAACGCGCTTTCTAAGCTTTTACGGGATTCCTCGAGACGCGTACGCCGTCTTCACTTTTCTGTCATCGGAGAAGGTCTCCTGGATGGATCGCATCTTCGGTGTCATCGATTTGTTTCTTTTAAAGGGACCGGTTTTGATTTCAAAGCACGCACTTCCTCGGTGATTCCTTGTTCGAGAATGTGTCTATTTAATTTTTTAAATGAAACTTTGATTTCGACACTTAACGATATTTGCTAATTTTGAGAATTTACGAAAGTAACGCGTGTAAGTGACGATCGGGAAACACGTGAAATTTCTCTGTCCCATCTACGCTAACCGATTCGATTCGCTCCCAAAGAGGAAGAAGATCGCTACGCAACAGGTAGTTCAGGTAGTCCTCCTTTCTCTTCGTTCGCTTCTTCAACTTCCTGTCCACCATCGTCCCGGCATCTTCCATTTATCTTGAAGGCCTCGTTTTCCTTCGTCATAGAGCACGAAGGAGAAGCACTCGGTTTCTCATCGAATCGCGAGACATCACCGCAGCCTGTCCGTCGAAGCAAGAAAGGCTAACGGACGTTCGGTGTTACCGGAGACAGAAAAAGATCTTAGATTGGTACGCGGAGGCATATAACGCGGCTTTTAATTAAACTTCCTACCGCATTCGCAAAATCCTTTCGTACTGCAACGAAAGCTTTTATTTGAGATCTCGTGTACCTACGATCGTTACGAGTCTTTAGGTATGCCTCGCGTATACGCATACTCGATCATTATAATCCACCACAGTTGTCCTCCGCGTTGTCCCACGCAAACGATTCGCGTACAATGAACTCTCTTTATTCTCTTTCTGGTTGTTACGCGCTTCGCAATTTCGCAAAGTCGCGAATTACGCAATTTCAAAAAGTTGTATAGGAATTTCGACATATTCTTTAGAAAAGATGGACGATGAGTCGGCCCCCTACGTCGAATTCTTCCATGTATCCTTCTATTCCAACAAGCCCCGGACTAGGGTATAGCTCGTTAAGGCTCGCAGTTACGGTTGTTCGAAGTGGTCGCGCGAGTGGACGGTACAATGTATGCTTTATTGATCGCCAGGAGACGGTGGGTAATGGTCCTTCTTCGAGGTCCTTGGTAGGACGATTAGGACGAGAACTTTTTGGGAGCAAAGAGCCACTCCCACGCCTTGAGAAAGAGGAAGGGGGAGAGAGAGAGAGAGAGAGAGAGAGAGAGAGAGAAAAGGAATACTACCTGTCAAACGACATCGTCGTAGTTTTGGTCCTTCCCTTCGCTTCGGAGAACAGGAAGAAGAAAAAAGGAAAAAGGCGGCGCAAAACAGGCGAGCGAACGGAGAATGGACGAGAATGCGAGTGGTTCCTCGACAAGGGGGGTTTCTTCGTGCTCGTTGTCTTCCGAAAACTCTTCTCTTCGCGTTTGGAACACGCTCGAGAGTCTCCAGTTTGTTTAAGAGAAGGAAACAAGTTTGTGGTCCTCCGCGCGTGTAACCCACCCCCTACGCCGTGATTTTATGGGTCATCGTTTATCGGAAATTTATACTACCCGTATCTAATCGTACTATTTTTATTCTCAACTCTCAAGTTTAACTCTCTCTTTCTTCATTTATCTTTTCCTTATTTGTTCTTGTTCCGATGCAAAAGACGAGAATTCTATACGCACAATAAGTAGACACAGTTCGACGTCATGATAGAAGCACGTGCGAGACGATGGCGATATGCGCGTCTTATGTTTATTCATCCCTTTTTATCAGTTTAATCTACTAAACGACCGTAACGAGCGGAAATAGCGTGGGGGATAAAAGGAAATTATCATAGATAAATGGCCTAAAGAGAAGCTCAAAGCGTTGGCTGCTGGTCCCAAATAATATTTCTTTTATCGAACATAACTATTGGCCGCACTGTACCTAAATATTTTCAATTAAAGAAAAGAACAAATAAGAAAGGATGTAGGTACCTGGCAATACCAATAGAAAGTCAAAGAGAGTGCAATGGTTAAATTCGATCTTCTCGGTCCACCGAGAGTCTCGCTATTGTCTCATTCGGTCGAGAACGTATGAAGAGCAAGAAAGAAGAAGAAGGAAGAAGAAAGGTAGGACGAATTAATCTGTGGGATTCGACGCACGCGTCGACTTCCGTCGAGGAGACGACGATGGAATGCGAGCGGAATGAATTGTCCTCGTGAACCACGACGAACCAGGCGTCGAAGTCTCCGCGAGACGAAGAGAGGATTTCTGCGATCGAGGACAAGCATCGGAGCATGGAGAAGATCGAACTGTACGACGACGTACCGTGTCAAGCGAACTTGTCTTCGGTTCCTGCCAGCCCGTCGAACTCTATAAGAACTCTATAAGAACAGGTGTAAAACTTATTCGAAGCGGTTCCCTCCTTCTTTCCTTTTTTGAGCGACGAATCACGTTTAAAACGTTCCGCGAATATTCTTTTCGTCTCGATCGCAACGAGAAAGTTTATGGTTAAGAAGGCTAGCCCGGATTCTAATTTTCCGTTTGATTTGAGTATATAATTATTTTATGGTTGCTTTATGAAATGTAGACCATATGAAATTGCATTTAAAATAGAAAAATGTGTTGATTTCTGAAAGAAATAATGATAATGCACTTGCATTTCTTGCAAGCGACATTAATTACCCGTGCAAATGTCCATGATCGTAAGACGCATGTAATGGACAAATTAACGACCCCTTTTAATCATGTACACGAACACACACACGCGCATACAAGAAAAGCTTCGCCCGTAAGGAAAGCGATTATGTAAACGTCCTTAGAGGTATTTTAATTGACGCGTACACTTAAAAGAGATGACTACGACGACGACGACGACGACGACGACGACGAACGGCCGAGTATGTACGGTTCGTAAATGTTGAAGCTCGAGTCGCGCGAACAGGACACGCGCAAGGAACTTAAGCGCGTGTCTACATATAAACGCGCGATTGCGTGCGCCTACCACGCGCACGATTTCTATACGTTACGATGGGTCGAGGAAATCTCGTCGAGATGCATCGGCGCCCATTGTTTCGTTCTCCACCCTTTCGTGAAGGCAATTAACGTTAATTAATCGCGATCGCAAGAAGACGTCGGACTCGATCTCGTTCCTGTATTGATCGATCGAGCAAGGCATTTTATTCATTTCTTACTCGTCCTTTAGATATTAGTCCAAGCAATTTTATTATTCTATAATTAATCTCTATTCTATCGATTCGAGGAATTGATCTCTTTCCCTCGTTCGTTTCCTTTTCTCTCCGAGTCTGCTTGATTTCGAACGCGCGAAGAAGACAAAGTTTGTGGTTGATTTACTAATTGTTCAGTGAGAAAGAGGTGGTTAATTGCAGGCGGAATACTCACGGTAGAGAATGGACGTCGAGTTCAGAGTTTCGCACGAAGCGATGGCGGCCGATTCGTAAGTGTAACACCTGCTGAGATCTTCCGAGAACACCTCGATAACGTTGCGAGATCTTCGAGTAAGTCGAAAGCATCTTATGCAGTCGCCGTCGCCGTACCTGCAAGAGAAAAAGCAACTCGGTGTAACGAATCGATTATTATCGATCGAAAGGACGTAGAGAAAGACCTACGCCGTCGTCTCGAGGTGAGTGACTTCGACTCGAGGCGAACTCTCCAGTGTGCACCCTCGAGACGTGCTTTCTGATTTTCGATAGGCAACGAGCATTACTCGCCGGAGATTCCAGCGACTCTTGGAATGCATTTACGTCAACGTAGGTAACGTGCGAGCACCGTGAGAACGAGAGTGAATCGCGAGTCGCTTTATTTTTGCTACGAGCAAATGGCACGTTCCACGTTTAGCGTCATACTTGCGAATCGCTTGCTCGCTCACGTCTCTAACGTAGCCAAACAACATATTTTTATTTCGCTAAATTTACGGTAAAATACCACGTTGATCGTGATACGAAAGAAACGAAAGAAACGAAAGAAAACGAAACGAAACGAAACGAAACGAAAAAAAACGTGCGATTTCACGTGACGTAAGCGATAGCAAAAGGCACCGTAATACGGATATGGATCGCGTCTCGGTTCAAGCACCGTGCCTTCTCGCGAGCCGGAGCCTTCGGTAAATTAACGCTAAATTGCCCGCCTCCTCGCCTTATCTCTCGAGAAGCGAACAATGCGTTGAACGTCCGACGGAAAGGTGCCGTTTCTTCGCGCTCGAAAGGACGACCGACGACGAGGACAATAACACGACGCTCGTTATCGTCGATAACTCGTTTTCGTAAAAAATCTACAAAGAAATGTAAAGATGAGAAAGATCCGAACCAAAAGAGAAAGCTCCATACTTCAATTATTTTCTAGCGATTTATTTTAGGCACGATCGCAAGGAGTGTATTATACGAACACCACTGCTAAACGGGTTTCAAGACGCCATATCTTTTTGCAGAAACGACACTTTTCAATTCTGATAAAAGACGCTGCCAGCCGGAAGTTCTGTCAAGACATTGGCATCGTCGAGTGGCAGCAGCTGGAGCTACTAGCATTGATTCGAGGTGCGCGGTGGGATCTGGCGAAGCGCCATTGTTCTTTTGCTCGAGTCGAATCGTTTCTACGGAATTAGCCAGGAATAAGTCGTGATATGCGACGCGCGCGTCCGGAGACGCCAGAGACTATTTTCGTACCAGACGAATCGCAGACGACACTCGGCGAATCTCGAAGACCTATCGGCCACGTCCGTTCAACCTTAACCCTTTTCAGATCCCTTTTTATTTCTCACGAAAGCATGTGCAAATCCACTTTGGATTTATTTGATTACTTCTACGAGAAACGACATAGACCTACCTGTCTATCAACAGAACATTATCGCCAATCCTCCTATGGCAATAACCCCAGACTGGAATTGCGTTGTAAGTGATGTTAATGGTAGAATACTGAATAGGCTCGTTTCCCGTGGCGAGATTGTCCTTAACGCTCATCTGCGTCACGAATTCGCCCTGATATTCCGCGGGAAAGTAACAGCCCACCATGAACTGTGGATCGTAACCCTGCAGGACCTCGCTCGAGGTTGTGGTATTGTCTGTAAATGAAGAGTATCGAATAAGTTACTTTATTACCGAATATAACAGGCTGGTTCGTTCCTTTAACCCATCTCTTTCGCGAACCTTGACAAAAATTTCGACGTTCGTACAATTAACTCGCGCGAGTGTTAATTAACCGGAAAGTGTTCTCATTGGATTTGAACGCACCTCCATGGTATTCAACGTTTAATGAAGATGCATGAAGAGGATGAAGGAAAGAAGGAAGGAAAGAAGGAAGAAACGACCGGCCGAATTCTCATAACCTCGGGAGGATCGTCGAAAGCTTCAATTAATTATTACAAAAAGGTGCAACGACCTTTATCGACGAGAGAACGAGTTTTTTACGAGAGTTCCCCGTATCCGGTGCATCGTTTGGTGAAAATCGAGCTAGAGATAGCAAATGGTACGATAAGTAAGTACGAATCTCTCTCCTTTTCTCTTGCGTTCGGTGTCACCCATATGTCGTACACCCAACGTTCCGTAAAAGGTCATTAGCGTTGTCTTTAAATACCTTACGAAGGCAGGTGCTGAAAGGACAGAGGCGGACCACCAGCGAGCACCAGTCATGAAATGAAACGTAATACCGTATTTTTTTACATTTTCTTCTCTCCTCTTATCGAGCACGCAGATTTAATACGCAACAATTTCTAAAATCTTTGTCTTCTGACGATCGATCCGTTTTTTATCTCTTAACTTACCATACATATTTAGAGAAAGGTACGACTTCAGTGATACAATTCGTTATCGAGTCAGGCGTTAGCAAAGAAACGAAATATTTATTTCGATCTAACGATCGAAGAAAAAAGGATTCGATGATCTTTCTCCGCGTACGCTTCCCACTCAAGTTATCGTTCGAACGAACATTTCTCACGCGCCTTTGCTTGGTGGAACGCGATAATAGGATGACGACTTTTTTGCAGGCTCGCCCGTTCGCGAAGCCGCGAGAAAGAATCGCTCGGTGAATCGTAATCATCGGACGTGCGGTATAAATACCTGTAACGCGAGCGCCGAGCCCGGTCGGTTCAGTCTTTTTTCTTTTCTCTTCCTGTTCGAATCGAAGGCATCGATGCACTTCGTGCACTCAGCGCAGCACAGTCTTAACGGTGAATTAAGAAATGGTTCGATAATTTTGCGATCGTTTCGGGATCTTATCTCTTTGATCTTTCGCGAAATAAGAGGTGAAAACTCGCCGATCGCAAATTACCCGCAGCTGCGTTTATAGGAACGTCATTGTCATTAAAGTGTCACGATCAGAATCGTTTTCGACGCTTTCGCGCGAGAGAAAGATGGCAGCGGAAGATTAATTAAGGGGCGCGTATCCACGCGATAAAAATGATACGATATCGCATACATAACGAATTGAAGACAAGTGTTTCGTACGTCCCTAAAATCGAAGCCTTCTTTCGCCGGATGTTTCCCCAAGCGGATGTTATTAATGAGTCGAAGAATAATTATACGAAAATACGGTGACATGAAAGGTGCGATACAGGAAATATCCGATATAAAGCGATCGTTCGTTGTCGATCGAATTTTTTATTAATCGACTGCTTCGAAAACCTTTGGAATAAGGATCCGAATACTAACCAAGATTAATGAAAACATTTCGGTACTTTCACGGTTCTCCGGTATAATAGAACAAAAATGATAATATTCGATATGTTAATGCGTTTAAAATTGATAGTTACCGTCGATAAAGTGTAATTCGGTTGTATACAATTACATGGGTAGTTAGAATAGAAATTATAGCGATGTCTGTCTACAGAGTTGGTTCACTAGGTACGCTGACTTTCACTAGTAGGGATACTCAAATCAAGACGCCTCTTGTATAAACTTGCTCTCTCGTTCTCGCTCTTTATCTCGCTCCGTTAAAAGACTGGCTATACGAGTGCGAGGTATTTCTTGTTACAAACAACGACGGGAAGTGCATAGCAAGACCGCAACGACCGCGCGATTCAACATCATTGTCAAGGACCCACAACCCAATCCTATTCGTCGTCGATCATGCCGCGTCTTGTGCGGTCCGGCTCCCTTTGAGCGGGCCGCAGTAAACAGGATTGCTATACTCGCGCGTAACTACCTTCTGCTACTCGCTTCGCGATTAATCGAATCGTCGTCGTACGTGCCTCATTTTCCTTCGTCTTTCGACGAGTCCAAGAAACGAGAAAGAAAAGGAACAATCGTTTCAAAACATTCCTTATTATTTCGGTACACTCGAGGTAAGATTTTAATGAGAACGTAAAATAATCGTAACGATCTCGGAACTCCCGGATAGAATCATCGAAAGACGCGTCCTATAACCCAAGAGCTCCCTTAACGTCTAGTAGACTGTTATTATCCAAAGCAAATAATATACCTATGTATGTGATATTCTAATCACGATATCTCGATTAAAATCCTTTAACGTTATCGGAACACTCTCTCGAGAAAGCGAGCACGCTCGAGAGAACACTCGAGCGGTGTGCATTAGCATTAAGTAGATATCCCTTCTCCTCTCTTATCTACGTTTCATCTCCGTAAAGAATAAGGTAACGCCCGCTTTCGCGGAAGCTACCTTTCGTCTTCCATCTCCCTTCTCTTTCCTCCTCTATGCAGCTTCTCCGTCCTTCCATACCTTCCATTATTTCGCGTCTCTCTCTCTCTCTCTCTCTCTCTCTCGCTCTCTCTTTCTTCTTCTACGTTTCTTCATACTCACCTTCTGCACGAAGATACCAGGTGTTCACGTCCAGGAGGGTCCTTAATCCGTGCCTCCTGGTGAATCCTTAATGAATGGCCAATGCCCGATTCCGAATGATCACTTTTAAAATTAAAGGTTCTCGGTATAAGAAGACGTAAGATAAAAAGTAACAGGAGGCGTATGTAGGCCGGCATTCTTTCTCGTGTTATCTTTAGTAATATATGAAACGTGAAAATCTCTTCTCTCAATTATGAATCGAGTCCTACGAGTTAGGAGACCTGTGAAAATTTCGCGTCCCGTTGATCGCGAGTCAAATCTTGTACGAGAAAAGCATGTCTGTATTCGCGATAGTCGATCTCTTGAGGCGCGTTGAGCTATTTCCCGGCTTAGAGATCGTTCTTGAAAGTCGCTCGAAACGGAGACGGTTCCGATGAGACGGGCGCGCACACACACACACACAAAGAGAGAGAGAGAGAGAGAGAGAGAAGTACTTTCGATCGGAACACGAGGTCGAGGACTTTGAAACCGTGCGAAAGGTGTGGCCGTTCTTGCACCGGATCCATCGACTAACTACAGATCTAACGAGCTATTGCAATATTATTTAATATAATAACAGTGCCGACGATGTAGCTAACGTTTAGTAACATGTACATCGAGATAAATTAATTTGACTAATTTCTTTTTTGATAAACCATGTTATCTATCTGCTATTAAGTAAAACATTGGTAACGAAATTGTTAAGTGAAATTTGAATCTCTGAATTTTGAATGCGACCCGGAGAGGCAGACCGTCAGACGAGAAGAGGAGAAGCAGCTGGCCGTAGTCCATCTAACTGGATGTCGTGGATGAGACTTCAAAGCCGTGCGAAAGGTGTGGCACGCGGTACGGGATCTCCGGAGTTATGAGACCTCGTGGGTTTGGTTCTCAGGAACCTGAGACCACCGAGTTCAGCCGTACATAATGCACGGAGGAGCGCGACAAGCACCGCGAGGAGGAACGCGAAGAACGAGCTGCTTTGCTCGGGCATTACACTCCTCGTTCCCTTCTCTTCGTTCTATCTTTCCTTCCTTCTGTCTCTTTCTTTCTTACTCCCACCCTCAAGACTTCCTTTCCTCCTACGAACCTTTTCGTGTTTAGCCCGACACGCTCCTCCGATCCGCCGTTTCTCTTCTATCCGCGAGAAATACTTTCACGGTTGATCGTCGAACCGATCTAGTCTTTCCAGATTGAACTAATTGTAAGTATTTAAAATTAGCTTTTAAAAAATAATAATATTTTTAACTCGTCACGAGCTCTTTGTCGCGTATAAAATCGCATGGCATAAAGTTTCGATTATAAACTATCTCGTTTCCCATAGCAAAGAGAGTCTACCGCCGTAACTGGAAACACGAAGAAAGATCGATGCACCATGGCGAATTATCTTAAGTCGTATAAATGTAAATCCTTCATTCGCTTCTCGAACGCGGCAGCAACGCACGCTCCACGCTCCACGCTCCACGCTCCACGCGATTATCTCGGCGTACACGCATACATACATATGTACGTACGAGGCATGGACGAGGAACGAAAGGGGGGTAGCATCCTCGGTGCGCTTAGTATTTGTTGGTTACCTGACACTCTTCTGCGTGCATCGAGATACATACATACATATGTATGTATACGGCGTAAAGAGTCGTTGCGTGCGTCGAATCCCCGCTTTTGCTCGTCATTCATTGCACATCGTAGGATACGCGTCAACCGTTTCTTCTAGTCCCCGCGTAGGTACATACCTATAACGCAGAACCGAAGTGCCTTTCGATAATTCACGCGATTTCACGAAAAACACTCGCACGCGATAATCGATTATACGTTTATCCCATTTCACAAGGACGAACCAAACCCAAAACGAAAAAGCCGCAAGTCTCGGTGTCGATGTCGTTCGATATCGAGGAGTGAACCACCGATCTGTGGTTGACATCCTTCCACTTCGAGATTCTTGCGGTTCTTTCTCGCACGCGGGGAAACGCGTCAAAGAGATCCTTCGTTGATCGCGTCTACTTTTTATCCCCCCCCCCCGATTATATTCGTAGTAATGTTTCCGCCTTGCTCACGCACACGCGAAGCAACACAAAGGCTCGACTCGTAATAGGCCCCAGGGCATGTTTACGAGAAGGCGCCCGAGTAAACCGATACCGAGATGATAGACGAGAAAAAGGAAGAGAGGAGATGGAACGCACGTTGCAACGCGAAAACCATGTACACGCTTGAACCTGGATCGATTAACGGACTGTTGAAGTATATTTCTTGCACGGTCGAGGTTAATAAAACGAAAATTTATAGAAAACTTTTTATCGAATTTTTTAAGATAGTATAATTAGAAAAATTGAACATGCAGCCTGTTTGGTCTATTTTCAATTTGTCACGGATATTTACTTCAATAATTACAATACTATCACGTTGAAGGCATTAAAGGAAATTGATTATCTCTCTCCTCTCTTTCTGCTGTATCTAAGGGAACAAGAAACGGAGTCTGCATTGGAATCCTTTTAATTCCCTTCTATCTCCTCGCTAGTGGCTATCCTTCGTGTGACACGCAACACGGAGCCGATATTCCACTGCGTTAAAGAACATACATAGACGCCTAGGGTACACGTAAAAAGAGAGCGTTAGCGAATGCGATAATGAGTTTTGCGAGCGCAGCTGGAAGCACACTAGCGACGAGCGTCATAAATTATTTCTTATTTATCGTAGCGCTCGTCCAACGTTGATACGCGACGGGGAAAGGGAAAAAGAAGAAGGTCCACCACTAATATCAGCTACGATGACTATGACGGGCGACGAGTCTCCCCCCACCCACTTTCACTCTTTTTACTCGTTCGTTAACGCGATATCTTAGCACGATATATCATTTCCGATGAAATCTCGCATATTTCCCTTTTCTCCCCTATGCCCCCAAACGTATACGAATATAAACACACGCATACATACATGTACCAATAAACTTTATGTATTGGAATATTAATACGTTTAACATTGCGATAAAACGTCACACAAGATGGCTCAGGGAGAATGAGCACGGCAATAAATGAGTGATTAATTGCTGAGACGAAGGAGCACGCCTTCGACCGAGCACGCGTATACTTCCCCTTCCTCTTTTCATGCAAATCCGCCAGCGATTACTCGGGAAACGATTAAAGGGTTGCTCCGAACGGCTGGGAATACGATAGTCGAAATACCGGTTAAGTGGAACAGTAGTCGATGGATGTGGAGCAACATCTTAATGAAGCAAGAAAAGAAGAGAATCTCTAATCTTGTGTGTTAGTATTAAACCTTTGAAAATTCTTCTCCACCTTTGGTACTGATCAAACAACGATTTTACTATCTCTCTTTCTCTTTTGCTTTCGAGTAAATTTTTGAACGGTCGTGGGACAGCTTTTAAGAACTCGTCGAGAAGCGAGAAACGAAGAAGGAAATCGAGATAGGCCCGGAGTTTCGTTTCCCATGCTTCGATAAACAGAGGACACACATGGAAAGGAGAGGAAAGGTGAGGCCAGAGTGCCGGCGGAAACGCGTGTTTTAACAGAAAGATAGGAAATATTCACGTTATTCGAGTTTAACCTGCGAACCTCTCTCTCTCTCTCTCCCTCTCTCTCTCTCTCGCTCTCCCTTTTTCTTTCTTTTACCTTAGAAGCCACCGAGCCGATAAGCCTGCATCTCGTGCGCGCACGTGCGCACACCTTTATGTATTGTACTTACACACGTATGCTGGTGTGTTGAAGTTACGAAGAAGAAGGGACGGATATCTTTGTTCGTGTTCACGTGCATATGCATTTATACGTACATAGACGAAGTGCGTGCACGAGTGCACGAGCGCACGAGATACGCATCGTGCCTTCCTTATATGCGAACGTACCGACGCGTGCTCGCGCGAACACGCGTTTCGGAGAACGTTAGATGCACTTTCCCGAGATCTTAAATTCGTATCGTCCTCGAAGCGTGCTCCGTTTTTAATTTTAGTATAGCATCAAATGCGATAGACTTCGAAGATAATTGACAAATTACTAATATAGCGCAAAGTATCGTGGAAAATACGTCTCTCTTTTTCGCTGCTTGTCTTCCGACGAGGTCGAAGCACCCCGGAGATGCCGCGGCTCGCTAAAAGGCCTCTCTACGAAAGCGGAAACGCGCCATTACTCTTGGATCTTGATTTTGCCGAGAGATCAGGCGTTCCTTCATAATTATCTAAGTTTTTTACATCCATTAGGGGAAGATTGGAAGGGGAGCTTGGGCAAAGGACGAAATGAAACGAAGGAATACCTATAAATCTACGGCTTCGTCGTTTAATTTCAAAACGACCAGCTGGCGTTATTTTGTCAAAGTAGTTACGCCTCGAATAGATCGGACGCGCGACGACTTTTCGGCAGCTTTTGAAATTCTTTAAAACTTTGAGAAAAAAATAACGAGGGTAACGCGAACGATCCGATCTTCTCGTGTACGTCGAATGAACGAGAAGTATTATCATGAGATTTTTATTAGATAATTAGCGGCTTATTGGCTGTATAACAACCGGTTCGGTGAAGTCAACGAGATTATGCAGGAAGTAGTAAAATCGAGTAAAACCTTATGCCGGATCGACGAGAGCTCGAGAACGGGTGAGATAATTTCAGATTGTTCCGATTGACACTCGACTCGTATACGTAAAGAAAGAAGAAAGAAGTGTAAAGTAAGTACGCGAGAAGGAATGATCGAAGCTCGTTAATCAACGAGGATAGAGTTCGAAGGTGAAAAAGGTTCGTATGAGAGGATTAAGTTAACGTTGGTACGAACGGAGAAGTATCGCGTTACCATTCGCACGCCCTAATACCTGTAAGGACATAAAGGAACTTCTCCACATTAAAAAACGTCGTTCTTTCGTACGATTACCATTTCCGTCGTCTCTTTTATTCGTTTGTTTCGTAAATAAAAAAATAAAAAAATAAGAAATTTTATTTTAGCACGATCAAAACAGACTCCTCGTAAAAAAAGATCGTGACATATACCTATTCAGATAACTAAAAGCGGAAATATTATCCTCCAGGAAAAGGAAAAAGGAACGATTCGCGTTTATTGAGCAACGATTGCGAAAAATCGAGCGCATCGAAACGGAGCGTCCGACGTTACGCTTTCTGGAGACACCTCGTCTTCTAGGTGAAAACGTGTGCTATAGACTGAAAGAGAAAGAGAGAGAGAGAGAGAGAGAGAGAGAGAGAGGGAGAGAGGAAAGGTGATGATATCTAAGTTTTTTCAACGGTAATTCGCTATATACAAGGTGAGTCGAACAAACATTTCATCGAAATCCAAAGCAAAATACAATCAAGACGCATTAATCGTTCAATCTGGAAGTAGATAGGTACCTATCGTTGTAGACAACGAACGAAAGTTACCGTTTCGCGCGCGTAAAGAAAGCATTTTTAATTCGGTGTTGCGGCATCGAGCTTTACGAGCTCGTAAAGAAGAGCGATTTATAGATCATGTTAGTTCTTAAACGGCGCCGCGGCGTGACTTCGCTGCCACCTCCAAGCGTTTAAACAACGTCGGCTATTTATCCTTGATTCCGCGTCCAAGAATATAAATTGCTTCCTTTCAAGAGAAGTGCTCGATAATAGATCGTTAGGTACTGGATCCATCGTTTCGCTTTGTGTTAACGAGGATAATTTTTATCGGTGAAAGAACTTGTACTTTCTTCGAAAAAGGAGAAGGATGCGCTTTATGAATTTTCCCGTGGTATTTTATGCATCGTATTATATCTATCTACACGAAGTTTACCTACATACCTACTATATAATACATGTATAAACTCTCGAAAAAGTGTCCTTGATCGTAGAGCGCTTTTACAGAGTCACCCCGCCAACGTCTTCTTTCAAGAACTCAGTGGAGTGTATCGTAAAATACTGTCGGGTCATGAGGAGATCTTTAATCGCGCTATAAAAATCTTCTCTCTCTTTCTTTCCCTTATAGCAAGAAAATCATCGCGATTCACATCCGGTGGTCCGCCCCAAGAGAACACCCCACCTTGAAAGATCTTCCTCCACTCGTACTTGAAAAAGAGAGAAAGAAATAATAAAGAATGAAAGAAAGAGAAAGGGAGTGAGCTTGCAAAAAGTGACCTTGGCCGATCCTGGTATCCCTCATCGGGTTTCGTCCTCGCGGCAAGGATCCAGCAGACTTTGTTGGTCGGCCATATGGTCGAAAAAGTGGATTCGCTTCTTCTTCGGCTTCTCCATCATCATTTTTAATGCGGTAGACACACCAAAACCGTTGCCAGATGATACTACGAGGAGAAGCTACACTGGCATCCTTCTCTCTTCTTTTTCTTCGTTCTACCACTCTTCAAACGCAACGCACGACTAACCTTCGCGTGTAGCCAGGAATGAAGAGCTTCCGAGGGACAAAAGTATAGGTATTATCGGTCCGGTGGTCCGACCTTCCACGTAGCCAACTCATCGATACAACAAGCCCAACGATTATTCTTCGAGCGAGCTCGACCGATCTTTACGATCCTTTTGCGCGATCACCACCACCGGCAGAAGGCTTTTGGTTTTCACGTTCGTTTCAATCTCCTCGTGTCGGCGACTCCTCAAACGAAATACCTATCGTTTCGTCTCGCGAGTTATCCAAGAAAACGAGCGGATCGCACTGTAATTATAATTGTAACGTGGTCATCTTAGATAACGAAACTCTTGTTTTTTCCACGACTCTTCTCGAGTCTGTTTTCTTATGAATTGGAAATCTCTCAAGTTGGAAACAGGAAAGGAAAGCAGTTTCCTAGGAGCAAACCAAGAGAGAAAGAGAGAG
>JAIFRP010000130.1:665576-678456 GCA_032403825.1 Odynerus spinipes
CTCTCTCTCTCTCTCTCTCTCTCTCTCTCTCTTCGACAAGCGTGACTCCCGTCCTTCCTTCCTTCTTCCTTCCTTCGCTTCCGTTTCTTCGGATAGCACACGGTGAATCGGAGCGTGTAGCACTTTCCACCGTGAATTTTATCGCGAGCAGTCCCGGTACCGTTTTGCGCTCTACCGGTCAACCAGTCGACGCCTTCTTCGACTTTTCTCGAAAATTTGGAGTGATCTATTTCTTTGTTTCCGTTCTTTAAATTACTCCAAATTCCGCAAATTTCTTTGTAGGTCTCTTGTTTGCCCCCTTCTCTCTATATCACTTTCTATAATGTATCTTGGACATTTCAAATGCTCACGACAAAAAAAATAAAATAAAATAAAACGTATCTAAAGATGTGTGCAGGCAAGAAAAAAACTTGAAACAAATTTGTAGTAACTCCTTTGTAGTCCCGAATATGAGGAGAGGCGAGAATAATTAGCCGGTAATACGTTAAACGTGCGAGACGCCGAAGAGTCTGGGCAGATTCGCAACCCGCTCCTCGCGGCGGCTCGCAAGCGAATACCGCTGAGTTCCGAGTTCCGCGGCGCATAGGTGTACTTCCTCCCCACCCTTCCGCTAGCAAAATCCGAGTACCCCCACTACTGTAGTGGCTACCCCGGCACGAGACAAACCACCAGCCACCGCCAAGGCGAGCATCTCGGAAGGAGCGTTGTCGTTCTGGACCCTCCATCGAGTTTCCTCTACGCGTTTACCTTCTTCATTCCCCGACACATGCGCACACGCGTATGCGTATCTTGCTATTAGCGAGCACGTGTGCGGTCAAAACTTGGTAATCTCGTTGATGGCTTCGATTTCGATATGGGGAAATGTATAGAACTTTCTTCAAAATGTCGGACTTCCGAATTATTCCTCTGAAACGTGTAAAAATGTTACTGCCAGTCTTGAAGAAAATAAAAATAAAAGAATGTTATCGTGCGTTCGATCGTCGATAAAAATTCATAACGTTTTTCGGTATTTTTACGTAATCGTGAATACGTACCTATGTGTATAGTAGGTACTTACATCGTAAGAACGTTCCAGCTCGATGAATGAACGAAGGAATGAATGGATCGAACGAGTGAATGAACGTTCGATGGCGCATGCGCGCCATACGAGATTCCATTCTCATTCCAATACCAGTCCCATTCCCATTCTTTTACCCTTTTACAGCGGCGTCTCGTGTTGAATGCACAACGGGAGTGGAATCCGTAAAAAGATTCGTTCTGCGGACCATTGAGGGCTTCGTTGTCGTTTTTCTTCACCGATCGGTTTCATAGACGAGACATTTCTAATCCGAAAAGTTTAAATCTCTGTTTTATCAACTTCGATTAATATTCTAAAATTTCCAGAACGGTACGAGTCGGTAGTCGTCTTCTTAAAATTTCTATGAAATCTTAAAAGATGTCTTAGAATATTTGGTAAGAACGCGAAGAAGGACAATTGCATTCTACCAGGACTTACCGAGACACAATCACCTCCGAAGGATCTAACTAGAGAAGATTTCAATCTTTTTAAAGCAGTTATTCGAGCGTTTCATACAAAAATGTATTCGAAAACGCGCCTCTTTGATATTCCACTGACGTAGGGGTACGGACGCAAACGGGACTTAGAACTCGTTTTACTTGGCAACTCATTGTTTCGTCAATGAAATAACATCGTGTTTTTCTCGGAAAAATGTCTTCCTCTCAGCGGGATACGGTGATTGCACTTCTTCGACTAGTACGTCAATGTTATCGCTTCTGTCGATCTTCCTGCAAAGTAATTCCACTTTTTCATGCATCAGGTGATAAAATAAAAGAAACGTAGTTAAGATGCATTTGGTGATTAAGTCGACATTGACTAAGGTTATAAAATATAACGCTTGCATACGCGAAGGATAAACTACGAGAGAGAATTTTTCAAAATTTAATTAAGATCGTATTTTAAAATAATAGCTGGTACACACCGTATGCTTACATCTACTTCTTGTTCGCGCGTCATCGAGTCTGGTTAATGACATATGTAAATCGTCTTAAAGCAAACAGTCCGGTATCTATTTAAGAGACCCGATTCACCTCACGCGGGCGTAGCACGCATCTGCTGTGTACGCCAGGCCCTTATCTAAATAGCTTCAACGCCCTCTGGCGCCCCATTAAGTCTGCAGGAATGAAATAATCAGCTTGAGCCAATTCGGGACCAATTATGCGCGTGCCGGGATGAGGTAGGTACCTTACAAAGGGCTCCAAGGCCAAAGATTGATGTGGGTAGGCCAAGACCAAATTCGAGGATTCACGGCGTCCACCTGGCCGTATTTTCTCATTACTGCCTTACCAGGAATCCTTGGTAACGAAGGGTAGTCACGCGGTAAAGCGCAGAACCATGTTTTTCTGCTCGTTACTAAAAATGCACCTTCAAAGATAACTTTTTTTTCTTTATTTCTTCGACATCGTTGTTAAAAAGATAGAATAGACTACAAATCATCGGTGAAGTTTAATAAAGCGATTATATGACCATTTCTTCTTCGAGCACTTTATACCAAAGCGTATCCGCATTAACTTATTCCATCAATGAACAGGAGCACCGTTTGTCCCTTAATTGAGCCGTGACTCGCAAAGGAAGCTTTCCAATTAGCATATGATCGTTTCTTTTTGATTGCTGTCGTTCCCGCGTAAATCATGTCGTTGAACTGGTTCGAACGATCTCGGCTTCGACAAGTGCGAGCTAAAAAATATTGTTTTGCGATTCAACTTATCGATTACGTAAACGAAGATAGACCATTTAGTTTCTGGCGCCGTTTTACGAGTCTAGACGCAAAATTATTCGTAACGAGGCACGCATAGCGTACTCCTTTCATTCTGTTACCCTGTTCAACGTGCGCGCGTGTATCCTTCGATACCTGCGCAACTTATTCCACGGGTTTGCAAGTTTTATGCTCGAGACAGGCATCGTAGCAACACTTCTCCGAGCCGTAACAATGATCGTCGTCGTCGCAAAATGTCGGCATGTCGTACCAATCGTGAAATCGTGGGCAATGCGATCTCAATGGTGGACAATGTTTCCTTGTCTTCTTTTTTTCCCAGGGTGAACGATGAACGAACGGGTGCCAATAAGATTCTCCAAAAATTAACCAGAACCACGGTATCGAAAAGGATGGCCACGACATTCCGTGCCACGATTCGCTCTTCCCGTTGGGACAACAATAATATCGATGGTCGTGCGTTCGACACCAATATCGGCAAGACCTTGCGTAGCCAATATAAAAGCAAATGAAGAAAATAAAGAGAATTATTTTAACGCTACCGTCGTTGTTCCGCATTTTTTATGAGTATTCTGAAACGGTCGTGTAAATATTTAATATTTGATGCATCTATAAAAAAATATAGAAAATGCAAAGAACTTACCTAATGCGTAACTTGCGACACACTGATGGAACACTACGATCACACGTAGCTTCTTATACCTGGGCCAAAGAAATTGCGTTACTGTTTGTGTCTATATTTATAAGCATAAGTGACATAAAGAATATATTGCTCATTACCGTGACACGCAATTACCTGGTACTAATTTCGATATGATACGTGCAACGAGAGAAATTTCTATGACAAGGAGATTTGCACATAAAACTCCTACATTATTTTTTAAGTAAAATTGCATGAGCGATGGTACATACATGATGTAGCACACATCACCGTCGTAATAATATCAAGAAGCTACCAATGTATGTAGAAACTACTGACAGCTTTACAAGCAATAAACATGTCCTGTAACGTCTCGCAAAGTAGGTTTGTTACAAGATATAATTGACTTATTGTTAGTAGTAACGATACTCCATTTTATAATTTTCCATTTACTTACCGTTCTTCGTTCTCGTTTTTAATTCTAATACCGTGTATTACTTCACGCTGAAAAGTAGCGTGTAGATAATATTTTAGAAATACAATTCAGTGAGTAATCGTCGGTTATAAACAACTGTAGAAATAACTTTCTTGTAATGATGTTATTACCAATAATAAACTAGTTCTAAAATTCAAATACACTGATTTACATACCCCATATTGATTTGTAGTTTTACACTGGAAAGATAGTCCTACGGTGGCGCTGCAGGTAATGCGCACTTTCAGATTCAAAAAAAAAAGGTACTGCGCATTCAACCACGTGCTCTTGTTATTGGTTTTTCTCGTTTCTATAAAAGAGGTTAAGAATTGTTTTTAATATAAAGGTTTTTTTAGTAATTTTACAAATATGGAGAATAAAGAACAATTTGATTCATTTTTGGGTGGAACACAGTCATTACCGTATGAAGTTCCTATTATGAAATTAGCAGCTGCAAGAGCAGGTGAAATTGCAGCAATGACTTATTCTATAGGTAAGTGTATATTTATTGCTTTAAATGGTATTACTTAATATATGTATGCCTTTCTTTTATATCTAGAAAATCCTCAGCAAACTAAACTGGTTTTTCAAAAGCTTCCTATACATATGCGTAGACGTGTTATGTCACACAATGCCAAAAGATTACCAAGAAGATTACGGGAAGCGCATTTAAGTCAGATGACCAAATCAGGCTTACCGCCAAAAAATAAAAGGCCTTCGCGCAGGTATCGTAGACGTCCATACAATTTACTTCTGGAATATAATCGAAGACAACGAAAAAAGATTTGGTTGGAAACTCATATCTGGCATGCAAAACGTTTTCACATGGTTGAAAAATGGGGGTATAGAATTGCCGATTATGCAAATGACAAATGTTTCAAAGCTAATTATCGTGCTATAACAAAACATTGTTTGATGCAAGATCTTTCCTATTATGCTTGTATTGAAATAATTGGGCCAGAAAATATTTTAACAGAAACTTTAAAAGCGCATTGTAATCCAACTGAATTAACATTCAATGCAAAAATATATATGACTGGTCACAGAGAGGGTACTTTAATGTTTTTCAAAAAGAATGGTTTTCCATTACTGCCTATAGGGAATGTACACTTCTTTTGGAGACCCGATTATTGTGATAAAAGAACTATTTGGATTTGGGTTCATCCAGCATTTTATGATGATATTTTGACTGAGATTATAGTCAGTTTTAATTTTAAGGCATATCCTATTGAAAATACTGAACCAACATCTTTGAATCATCATTCAGAAAACTCTTATAACAATGAAAATGGCTGTGAAATGAATTTGTTAAAAGGTTTTTTAAATAGATTTAAACTCTGTGGTCCATTAACGTTAGATGTATTAATGAATACATTAAAGTTACCTAACATTGTACCAAACATGCCAACGATGATTGATGAATCAAAAATGTACTATGAAGGTACCACAGAAGACAAAGAAGATATTTCTGTTAAGACAAAAACCTGGTGTACACAGTATTACAACAACCAAGAAAACTTAGAAACTTTCAAAATCCAAAAACACTTATGGCAGGCATTATCGCTACTGAATTCGCCTCATCAATTACCACGGAACATGATTTTTGGAGTTACCGTTTTAGACCCACGTTATTATTTACCTGAAAAAAGAATTAAACCACAGAAACAAGTGATGTGTTCTGAAATAATGCCAATGCCACCCACTCATTCGAATTGTTCTCCAATATGGAATAAAACTATATGTCAGGAAATTAATAAGTCATACGTATCTACTACTGTGATTAATAAATTAAGAAGTAAAAATTTAGTACCTGGTATAAGCAATGATACTAATTTCAAAGAAAATATAATTGCAAAAATTCCTATACTTTTAATTCAGAAGCCTGGGAATTGTAATACAGGTATTCGCAAGTTCCATAATATATAATGTTTAATAATATTTGACTCTTCATTTATGGATATCTTTTTTATAGGTCTAGGTTCTGGTATCGACGTTGTCATACCAAAAGGATGGGCAATGGCATTTTGGTTGCCTTTTATATATCGTTGTACGAGAGTTGGAGCACTCAGAGAGTCCAGATCGATAGTACTTGAAACAGCTATTACAAATTCTGCAGATATCAATGAACCTGACACTCCTGCTTATCGGAGAGAAGCTCTCAGTACAAAAGAAGAATGGACAACAAAATATTTTCGATATCCATCTAATAGAAGAGTTAATTTTATAAAACTAGGTATTTCTAGTCCTTTTTTCTGTGAATGGCATATTTTAATGAAAGAGTGGTCAGGTACAGAAGATTTTTATGTCTTAAGAGACCGTAGAACTTTAATGCAATTGCAAACAATTATTTCTTCTTTTCAATTAAAAGAATGTAGAAATAAACGAAAAATTCCTACTTCCAAAATCGAATTAGATAATACACTAAATAATGAAAATTGTTTAGTACGCGTTAAAATATCCATTTTAAATAAAGGTTTCCCAAAAATGTTTGCTATAATATGTGCACCAACAAATGAAGATTTAGAAAGACTAAAAAGTAATAAGCATTGGTCAGGACCAGTAGAAAAGCTCAATAAAGATCCAAACGAACGTCAGCGAAAAAGACTGCGGAAAAATCATTTATTATTATTAAAACGATTAAGAAGACAAAGAGTACATCATAAAAAAGCACTGGAGAAAAAAATAAGTGACACATTTAATGAGAATATAAGTAAAAAAATAAATTATAACATTGAAATAAAAAATTTAAGACAGAACTTACTGGCTATAAGTCATAAAGCTATAATGGAACAATCTCAGAAAATGGCTAAACTTTATTTACCAGATTGTACTAAAGTACGCAATGCGTGTGATAGAGAAGTAATGGGATATATAACGTTAGGAAACTTTTCTTTTAGCGAAGCTAAAGGTACTGGCATAGGATATGTCACAATACAATCGGTGATCGCGATGATAGCCAGAAAAAGTAATTTTGTTCTCATTAGAAATAACCAGACAAGACAGTACAGAACTGCTCAACTAGAAATATTATCTAATTAGTCAAAGCCTAAATGTATTCAAATATTTTAGAATACTAAGTAAATATATGTTACACAAAATATTATACTGTTTCACATATTATTTCTTCCTAAAAAATGTTTATATTGTAAAGTCGCTTAGTTGCACTTGTAGTTACACGATTAAAATAGCTGTATATATGATATACTTTCTCTCTCTCTCTCTCTCTCTCTCTCTCTCTCTCTCTCTCTCTCCCTCAGCATTACAGGTTAGAATACTACATTACTAAGCGCTTTAACGTTTTTATACGACCAATTACGTATCGATAAGGTACTCGAAGATTTTTTTTCACTGTGATTGTAAGAATTTTCCAATTTATAAAATACTAGAAGTTATAGATACAAAAACATCTTATAAATATAGGAATTCTGTGAAATCATCAGTTTAGCGTCGATCCAACATACTGTATTTTACAAAGCGATAGTGATTCGACAGATTACGTTGGTGTAAAGCTTTAAATATCAATTATGGAACACATCGCTGTGGTGCATATAAACTTTAAAATATATTCTATTTTATTCTCTTCAAATTATTATCTATAAGACATGTATTTACGTTTAGGTCACTGGAGGAAACAAAGGTATTGGTTTTGCCATTGTCAAAGAACTGTGCCAACAATTCGATGGAATTGTATACTTAACTGCGCGTGATACTCAACGCGGTTTAAATGCTGTAAAAGAATTGGAAGCACAAGGGTTGAAGTCAAAATTTCATCAGCTTGACATTAACGAGGATGACAGTGTTAAAACATTTCGAGATTATTTGCAAAAAACACATGGTGGATTAGATGTTCTGGTTAATAATGCTGCCATTGCTTTCAAGGTTAAAATAATTTTCTTTTAAGTATCTTTTCCTTCCGAAATGAAATTTAATAATAAACTTCAATAATACAGACAGCTGCAATCGAGCCTTTTGGATATCAAGCAGAAGAAACTATAAGGGTAAATTATTTTGGCTTGAAAAGAGTATGCAACATACTTTATCCATTGCTTAGACCACATGCTCGTGTTGTCCATGTGTCCAGCAGTGCTGGTCGTCTTTTAAATATTCCTGGTGAATCATTAAGGAAAAAGTTATCTGATCCAAACTTAACGGAAGAGGAGCTGGATAAACTCATGAGTGAATTTGTTGAGTAAGTTAAGAAAAACTAATTTAAATTGAAAAATAACACTGCAATAGTAGTTTTATGTATATCTTTTTAACTAATGTATTTTCCAGATTGGCCAAAAAAGATGCTCACCTTGAACATGGTTGGCCCAACTCTGCCTATGTTGTTAGTAAAGTAGGCGTCTCTGCTTTGGCTGGAATACATCAATCTAAATTCGATAACGATCCACGAGAAGATATAGCAGTAAATGCTGTACATCCTGGATATGTGGATACCGATATGACTAGTCATAAAGGATCTCTTACTCCTGATCAGGGTGCAGTAGCTCCAATTTACTGTGCATTGCTACCAAAAAATACTGACATAAAGGGAAAATATATCTGGTTTGACAAAACTCTATCAGACTGGAAAAAAGTTAACTAATACAAGCGATACAATGAAATTGAATGATCATTCCAATTTAAGAAAATTGATTACTATATAACGTTTGTATTTTTATAAGGTAGATTATAGTTTATAAACTATGGAATAAATGTATAATTACAAAAATAAAATTTCTAAAGGTCTCTTTTATACCTGTTTTTTGTACATGCAGACAATATATCGGAAGAACTTAAATATGCGATAGCTATTTTTATATTAATTTATGTCTTTGATGATTTGTATAAAATAAACCAATGAAATAATAGAAAAAACATGTCATCTCGCTTGAACAGCTGCTTCTTTGCGAGCTGCATCTTGCAAAAGCTGTGTGTCAACTTCATCTCCAGGAAGTTGTACGTATCGTACTACCGATCCACGAATGAAGCAATTTTTTACGGATAACTGAAATATAACACATTCGTCCAATTAATATAGTCATGAAATAAACAATTAAAATCAATCAAAGCCACAAAATATCGCATACCATATGAGGATATTTATCCGGATCTGTCACACTTATGTCTGTCAACTTTATATTCAAATATTGATCTACCGAATGTAAGGTACCACAAATACTGTAAAAATGTATCTGGATTATATATCATTACTATTTGATAAAATACAGATTGAGATAAAAATTACCTGAGATCATTTTTTAATTCCACAACTACATCTTTTCCTATTAAGGACTTAAAGAACGAATAAAACAGCTGAAAAGTAAAAGTATTACTTTGTATAAAAATACAATCTTTTTCTCGTATGCTTTTTAAAGTATTTATACGTCGAAGGATAAACTTACCATTTTTGTATTCCACAAGCGCGCGTCAAATATATACAATTTTGTTCCTGTTCGTTTGTATCCTATTTATCGCCGTTCGCAAGCAAAATCGGTGCATTACAACAACGAAGTCATCTTCGGAAAGTCTTAAGTCGAGGTTAGATTAATAATGCCGGTATAACATTTGTTCTACGCTTTCCAATCAGGACCGCTAAGTAAGCTTTACGCAGCTTTACAAAAAGCCGCGAACTTTTTTCCGTTAATTTACCGAGGACCTAATAGGTGGCGCTTTTCTCACTATTCGCATTGTGGCGACATCGAAGGTGGTGACGACATCAGGAACTATAGCACCATTGAGGACGAACGATCCTATTGGCCACAGCGCGAAAAAAGAAAAGACATTCGGCGAAAACAAACGCGAGACGAAAAAGAAGCGACCTACGCCGCATTTTACGCGGGTTTTTATCTAGTCGTTCGCTCGCCGCCTTGTGATACGTAGACACCGACTTAATATATTACCTTTGTTAAATTTATATATATTGTTAATAAAAGTGGTGTTATAAACGACGCATTATATGTGGTTAGAACCCTTCCCACAGCATCGACGAACGGTAATACGTAGCAATGGTATTGCAACTATTTTTATTGGGTTAGCGTTTAAAAAAAACGACAGAAATCAAATATGCAAATAAAATATACGCAGTGATTAAAAAACAAGGAAAATAAAATATATCAAACGTTTGAAATATTCTTCCTTAAAATCGAGAGGGCGCACGATGACCACTACTTAGTGCATAGTCAAGCCAAAAGCGGCGCTATTTAGCATCCCGAGAGAGTTTTTTTAACGAGCTTCATGTGGCTTCATGGCTGCAACTTTGTACTTGGCGGCCCTGTGTTGATTGACATGTGAGATGGTTACCTAAAGGACAAAATATAAAACGAAGCAGACGTGCCGACATTTATTTCACGATGTCTCTTTGACCGATTTACTAGTACACGTTGATAGTGAACGGTGAGTCGCTCGATATTGAAATTTGCTAAATTTATAGGTTATGCTGAAACTATGTATGTCATATCTTCTACTTTTGTCGTAAGAAAAGACGTAAAGAAATTTTCTTATTTTCTCGACTTCGTCTTTTTTTTACGATTATAAGTTATATATTTTATTGCTCAAATTTTTTACGTCTTTCTCTATGTCACAATATTACTGAAATTGAAGAAACTGGACTAGATTTTCATGCATAACTCACACTCGAAGCTTTATTTCGTTATACCCTCACTGACCATTAATGTTGTGTGTTTAACATTTTTTTACGAGTGTCATCAAAGTGATAAAGTTAACGATACGAAGTACGAGTTAACGATATACATATAATTATGAATGGTTTGCATAGCATATACGAGTGACGTATAAAATATCGACATAATTGCACCCTACTCAATTTGAAACTCTAAACTTAAAAATGTAATAACAGTTACATAATATGATAAGACAAAGTTGCAAAAAAAAAATTACATACCATAAATGACGATAAAAACCGAAATTTAAGTAACTATATGCATATTATAAACGAATTACATGAAAAAGAATTATTCGTCACGATTCCAGAAGTATACAATTTTATTATATAATTATATAGTAAAGGTAACAAGATTGATACGATGTAACGACATCTACCATTTTTAAGTAAAATAAGGCACTTATATAACAAATGCATAATAATTGATGTCGTAAAGTCGCATAATACATACAAATTCGCGAGTTTCATTTATTTCCTAATATATAATAAGCCGTCATTTATATACACTCTTTTTTCTACGTCCTTGCAAACGTTTCTTTCGCTCTTCGGCCATCTTTTGTCTATTTTGAACCAAAACGTGAATCGCATCGTCATTCTCGAAAGAACGCTTAGAAAGAAACTAGTTTGTGCGCTCCTTTCGCAATTTCTTGCCGGCGTTACTATACGTACGTACGCGTAACTTATCGAACTCGCTAAATATGAAATACATGTAATTACATATATAGATGCGACAAAATTCCTATTTGCATTGTCACTTTGTTGGTCAAACGGTTCGTACCGTCTATGAACTGTACGTGAATCACTCGTATGAACGCACGAATGTCGAGGCATACGAGGTGGGTCAATTGGACGTATGGAAGACGACTTCTGTAGCAGCAAAGGAATTTCTTTTCAATTTCTACGAATGTACGTACAATATCGTTCGAGAATTGAGTATGCCGTGCGCGTTTGTTGGGAGAAACCGCGGTAAAGACTCCCCGTATAACGTCACCCACCTCGCGTTCGGACTTCAAATTATGCTTCGCGAAGAAATTTCCGCATGGTTCACAGTGGCCGAAGATGCAAACCAGCCTGAGCGCCGATCAGTAATGGATCTTAATGAAATTGCGACGACACCCTTGCTAGCAGAACGGCTGTTTTCGAAGACTACGCGATAATGGAGCAAACGCGGTGATTTAAATGCGCGATCGATCGATCTAAGGAAAGCCGGAGAGGATGCCGATGGATGCCATCGGGATGCCGAGAGCTATTTTATAAATTTCGTTATCACTTAAAGATAGACAAGAGGATTCTATTTCTTTTTCATAGTTGCTACTTTCTTTCGCCGATGAATTCTTTAACGGAGCTTGAAATTACGATCACGCAATGCACCGTTGAATAACGACTCGATTGGGAAAGAATAAACGATTATGATAACGCATGGAATGATAAAGACGTTCGCTGCGTCGAACCAGACGACGCGCCTCTCTTGTATTTAAAATAGTTCCGGGAAAAGCCAGCTGAGCTACGGATAAAGGCGGTCGCGAAATAAGAGGGAGAAGGGAAAGAAGAAAAAAAAGAAAAGGGAAAAAAGGATTCTTCTTATAACCTATCGCGTTTATCTATCGCCCGAACGATAAGATATTTTGGTAATGACTTTCAAACGCGCATTCATCTACGTAAGCCACATGTCGTACGTCTTCCCTTTCAACGTTTTCACCTATCCCCGACATTTCTCTCTCTCTTTCTCTCTCTCTCTCTCTCTCTCTCTTTTCCTTTTTGTTTCGTTATCTCGATTTCTCATCGAGCCTTCCGTCATTCTTTGGACAATCATTTTACGTATACGAATAATAATTGAATCTTCCTCGAAGTAACGCTGCTCGGGTTTGGCCCACTCGCAAGCTAATAATTTGATGCTCTAATAATGGCAAGTGGAACGTTTACTCGACCGTAAAGAGATTGATTCGTGTGTAATGAACGAGGCACCAAGAGTGTCGACGACATCTGCATCGCGAGCAGGGAAAATCCCACAGATGTAGGTATATCGAAATTTTACGAACGCGTTCATTCATCGTTCGGTAAGAAATTGCATTCAATTTCTTTCTCGATTGTATGTTTTGTATCTCCGTGAAAACACGAGGATATTTTCACCGACGTGTGTAACTTCTCGATTTCTACGCGCTCGAGCGCGTAGACCCCTTGTCTGCGAGCTTCGTGCGAAAGGCTCCTCAAGGACCCTTTTATTTTCTCAAAATCTATTCTGCGTACGTTTTCATAGTCACGTAATCACGGAGCTCGAGATTTCGTTTCGGCTTCGCTTCAAATCATCGTGCTTTTCTCTCTCCCCC
>JAIFRP010000130.1:678461-695505 GCA_032403825.1 Odynerus spinipes
CCCCCCCCTTTCTTGCTTTTCATCATTCGGTTTTCGTGCGAAAGCACGGAATGGCGTAAGCGTTTTGGATAAACATTTCGGATGAATTTAGAAAATCGCAGACCGATCCACAGATCATTTCGACTTCCTTGAATCCGACTTACTCTAGAATGGAGTTCCTCGTAGAGTTCTTTTTTTTAAATGTTTATCGTGTGCAAGAATTAATTTCTAATTGCCGTTCAACCGTAGACTCGAAGCGAGGGAAAGAAAGCGAATACTATGAGAAAACTCTCAGTTGCTGCTTGTAAGAATACGATCGAGTAAGAAGATACATATGCATACGTGTACCTAGCGATAGAGATTGCACGAGATATCGCGAAGAAGAAATTTCTCTATTTGTTTAAGCGGCATTGACAAAGAGCAAACTTTTCGTTGAAATGAAAATAAGAAGACGTAACCCGTTCTCTTTTCAGAGCTAACGTAACTTCTACGTTACGTGTAATGCTGGAATCGTTAATCATAACTCAAACGATATGTTTCGTTGAGACGAAAAGAGGTGACGGGTGTGATGGCCTTCGGATACACCTTTTTTGATCCTTCATCTCGCTTTTTTTCTTTTGACTATTAGCAAATGAAAAAGAAGTATTGTACTGATCTAGCACTTAACTGCATTCTTGCTTTCTTAATGACCATGCGTCCCGCGAGTTGCGAAAGTTTCCACTGAGGACTGTAATGAAATAGTATTGTAACATACTTATCGATCGTGTCTATCGGATTTTACTTTTGGCGGGTAAGTTTTACGTCCTGCTTCGACGTATGAGAAAGAGAGAGAGAGAGAGAGAGAGAAATCGAGCTGGACGATCGCAGGTCGAAAATACGCCAAGTTCATTCTTTCCGCACGGTTAACGCATTCTGTAAAACTTCTTATGCAGTATCGTACTGCGATATCCCGTTTTATAGCATGACCCTATCGCGCTTGACGTCCCCATCATCCGCGCGATGATACCAGAAGAAAAAAGTTAGTATAACGTAAAACGGATTATCGATATGTCTCACTGTTACGAGTAAGCTGAACAAGTGAAATCCGCGGAAGATTTTCTCTTAAATCTTAAAAGATTCCAGAACTTTGCTACGTCTTGACGCGCGAATTTTAAATTTCAACGAACGAGTTTTATCTTTGACATAGGAAGACGAATAACGCGTGCGCGTTTAAAGTCCACGCTATGCGGTTTTTCCCCTTTCGCGAAACGCGTGTATATCTCTCTGTTTCTCGATGTCGTAGCCGCGGGAAAATTCGAAATTCGCTAATTCGATCGATTCCCTCGAATCCTCGCTTCCGACGACGAACGAACGACGCAACGATGCACGGTCTTAGTACGATGACGGGAGAAAAGGAAATGAAAGAAATTGAATGAAAGAGAGACTGGGCGAACGATCGGTTTGGTTTAGTTAAGGTAGTGGAGGGGATTCGAAGAGAAGCAGCGAACGAATACCGTCGAGTCTCGATGGGTAAGCGTAATTTCGTCACTCGCGTTCGTTGGCTCGAGAGCACGCGTTTGCCGCTGCTCGTCGTCGCTCTTCGTTCGCGTTGTCGTCCGCGGCCGCGTTTCATACGGATTCGCGCCTCGAAAAAGAGTTCTCTCTAAGTGTCGTCTTACGGTTTCACCTTGCTACTTTCTACGTTTCGCCTGTTGCCGCTACCTCTTGCCTTTCCTTCCTTACTCCTTTCTCTCCCTCGGAGATCCTCTCGGTAACGAAAGTAAGAGTTCGAACTTAAGATCTCTAGCTCGCGAGTTTTCGCGCGCGCGCGAGGATCCAATTTTACGTACTTTACGATCGATCGATCGACCGACCGACCAGCCGACGTGTCTCGCTAAGTATCCACTTTGTTTCTCTCGTTTTTCTCTCCGTATCTCTTTTTGGACCAAGCAAGAGAAAAAGTGAAAAAAAGATCGAAGTGATTCTCAATTTTATCTTGAGCACAGTAGAAGTGGACGAAACTGGTACGGCAGTGTGACGTATTGCGCGCCATATATATATATATATATATATATATATATATAGAGAGAGAGAGAGAGAGAGCCAAGTATATAGGTATACTTTTCAACACCACGTGCGTTGGGCGCCAACTTCGAGCTTCTACGAATACGGGCCGTTCCTTGGAAAGGTGCGTTTTCATATACACATACATACACATGAGCACATGCGTATGGAGGAATTAAATCAAAACGTTGGCACGACCGTTTCTCGGTACAGCGTTCGTCAATATACAGACGTACCTTCCATCGATCGTAGGAAAACGAACGATATATTTTCTTTTCGTCTTCTTCTTCTTCTTCTTCTTTGAATTCAGAGAAAATAAAAGTTCTTGCGCGTATTTTCCCTAGAACACTATTTTCTTACTCTCTCGGGAGGATGACGATAAAATGAACGCATCGCTCGTTTATGAAAGCTCGCATAAAAATAAACTCGATCGAGAGTTCCTTTTCGTTATGCTTCGATAACCTGTTAAAGTTCAAAAAATTGTGTTAAAAAGAAAACGATCTTACTCTCTCCTGTATGTGCGTGCGTGCGTGCGTGCGTGCGTGCGTGCGTGCGAGTGTTCAAAGGAGAAACGTCAAACGGAAAACGTCAGTTGCGTGCGCGTATATAGGCGTATATGCGAGAAAGGGAGAATCGCGGCTATGCACGATGACGCGCTGGCATTGCATTCGCGCGCGCGTGAAAGGTGAATGTCAAAGAAAGTACTTGCGAAAATGTATTATCGCCTTCTGTAATATCCGCGAGGCGGGCTCACTCGAAAACGCTATAACTCGAAGAAAATTTACATTCGATTATGTGAGATGGAAATTGCGGCTTCCCGTACATCTCTGTATGTCGCACACGCGATAGATCTTTTTTTATACGATGCCTTTACCATCGAATTATACTCAGTATTTTTTGTTCTTCCTTTATGACGTTCGTTTTGGTAAATTTTATCTCCGACTTGTCTAAATTATTCGTATGCGCGAGACATGAACTTTATAAATTTCTTGTTCTTCCCCGAATCTTGAAATAGTCATCAATTCATGTCTATCCTTCGCGCGATATCGATGTTAATCGGCTAGAATGTTATATATGTATTTTTTCGCCCAAAAACCGGTCGGCAAAACGATCATGCGCTCGAAAAGAAATGGCTTCCTGAAATTTACGAGTGATTATGAAACAATTTTACACGCGATGACTATCGTTAATTAAAATCTAATTTGAGGAATACCGGTTCTTAATAGAATGCACAGTAGTAAAAAGTTGAGAGGGCAAAATTAACATTATTTATACTGAAATATAATTTGATTGAAAACTACAATATATGTAAGAGTTTTGTAAGAACACTAATTTCGCGAATGGGTTTGATTCGCGGCTGATCTGATAGAAGTGTACCTACTCATTCGGCATAAGGTAAGTTATAGGAGGAATGAGATTTCTGTGCTGCTTTCTACGAACGAATAAATACACTCGAACCTCGCTAACTCGAACTTCGTCGACTCAAATTATTTCAAGACATAGAAGTCGGTAATTGTGCAAATTTTTGAAGCTTTTGGAAATGATTAAAATCATTAACATTTTCTTTTTTAATTTCTCTGTATTTCTTACGATAATTTGGAGTTACTGATGTATAATTTTATCGTATGTGCTAGTGTTATAAATCAAATTCTGTAAAAATCTATATAAATCGAATTATTCGAAATCAATTTCAATTATAAACTATTGAATATATTAAAAAATGTTGGGAAAAAAAATATTATAGAATATTATGACGAAGGAGTAAAATCCATGTCATGAACCAAGTATTATTGAACGTGAGAAAGGTTTACTGGTCAGTCGAATGTGGAAATACTCACGGTAGTAGGTATTAACTCTTGGAAAGTCACCGACCTTGGCAGACATTTAGTTCTTTCGAATTACACGTGACGATAGGTAAATCGGAGTTCGAACGCGTTTTTTAATTTTTACCTTCATATTTTTTATCTTCTTTCTCTTTTACACACTTTTACGAGACATCGAGCAACGGCAAAAAAATGTTACAGCATTTAATTACTTTTTACGTTATTCGTTTTTGCTTCTACTAAACACGGCATGAAATGGAAGAAAAATTTAAATCGATTGGTTGGTCCTGTCAGTACATTTTTATTCCTTCTTCAACGAATATTAATCGATGAATTATAACCGAAACGAATATTCATTTTTACGAATCCCGTCAACGTGAAATATTGGTTTCTCTCTCTCTCTCTCTCTCTCTCTCTCTCTCTCTCTCAAAACAGGAAGAAATGATAAACCGTTATAATCCTATTAAACTAAAGGCTTTTAAAAAGCGATAAATGCAAATACCAAAGCTTTTACAACCACTGTACTTACGTAACACATTAAGAAAAGGCATACGTATGTACCTGCATATGTAAAAGTGCGATGCAACTTGTATTCGTCTTTGACACTTTCCCCAAACCACGAGCTCATTTTTTCTTCTTTTTTTTTCTTCGCATGAAAATATCATGGAGCCATATCTTTTTTACTTCCTTTTTACCTTATAAAGTAAATTAAAATAAATTATGCAGTTACCCTCTTTTTTTCTATTACGTCCATCGTTACAAATGTACTTTAATCCTAATTAAAGCGCTCATCATCTCCCCCATAGAAAAACTAACATATGCATCCTCCCATCCTTTTATGCAAGGATAAACGACTTTTTTGCAGATGAGACGACTATAAATTAACGACGATGGTTTTGAAATCCATTTTTCAGATTGACTGCAACGGTTGGACGAAAGGTAGAGCACAATGTTGGCGGGACTTTTCGAGATTCACGGGAGATTTTGTGCTAGTCACCCGTTAGAGGTGATCGTGACGACGTTCACCCTAACAGCCTGCATGTTGAACATGGACACCGGAAGTGGACAAACTCGTGAGGGTGGTGGTCTACCTGTAACTGTACACTGTCGGCACGGTCGATGTAGTCCAGATGTACGTTAAAAACATTAACAATATTAACAAATCATTCGACACACACACACACACACACACACACACGCACGCGTGTATATACATATCCATGAAAAGAATGAAAATAAACAAATGATGATTATCGATTAGGATCTGAACGCGGCAGACATCATAGTGATGACCATAATACGGTGTCTCGCCATTCTCTTTACATATCATCAATTCCGCAATCTTCACAAACTAGGCTCCAAGTATATATTAGGTAAGCTAATGACTCTGCTCTTTATCTAAGCTGATCGTTTTTAAGGAACGTTGTAGAAAGCGCGCGCGCGCGCGCGTATCACCGAATCTTGGTGGGAAATCTTGCAACTGACAGTTTTCAACCCGGTCATTCATAAAATCGGACTACCTTGCATGGCACGTGAAAGCTTAAGGCGTCGGAGAAAGTTTCGCGGAAAACGAGAGCGCTTCTTATTGCGTATCGCCGATAACGCTATACTCAATTGGATAGTTACAATTATATCGACTACTTATATCAATGTGCCAAGGGTTGTCCCGTCGGTTGGAATATTTCCTACGAGCGAATGCAATTTGATTAATTTTTAATTCATTGTCGTTTCGTGCTCAGGTATCGCCGGCTTATTTACCGTTTTCTCTAGCGTAGTCTTTACATCCAGTGTCGTGAATTTTGGACGCAGCGACGTCTCCGATTTAAAGTAAGTACGGCCCACCGTTTTCGACTCTTTAACATTTTTCTGCGATATTCGATCGCGAGAGAGATAAAAATGCAAAAGATCCCTTTAGGATCCTTAGGTAATATGTGTGTGTGTGTGTGTGTTTTTTTTTTACTTACAGGGACGCACTATTCTTCTTCTTACTTTTGATCGATCTCTCGAAAGCTGCTGTATTAGCACAGTTGGCCTTAAGTTCAAGAAGTCAAGAGGAAGTGCGCGCAAATATTGCTCGCGGCATGTCTCTTTTGGGTCCAACCATTACTTTGGATACGCTCGTAGAAACACTTCTGATCGGTATTGGTTCTCTATCGGGCGTTAGGCGTTTGGAAATGCTTTGCAGTTTCGCCTGTCTCGGTGTTATCGTAAACTACGTTGTGTTCATGACATTCTACCCCGCGTGCTTGTCACTTATTCTCGAGGTAATTTTTCTGCTTCTTCCGCGTCTCATCAAGAATCCTTCGGTTTATGAATTCCCTTTGAAATTCTGCTCTTTTACAGCTTTCTCGAGGTAGCCACGGTATGGGTCCACTAAGCGCAGATAAGATTTTTATGATGCATCCATTGAACGAAGAGGAGCAGAAACCAAATCCCGTGGTCGAACGTGTCAAGCTAATTATGATCGCTGGTTTATTCGTGGTACACGCAAACAGGTATTTTCGATACTTCTGTAACATAAAACGAAGAAGCCATTTCTCATACGCGTCGCAACCTCTGGCTACGACATAGCGACGAGCAGCTCTATAAAAATCTAAGAAAAGGAAAAAGTTATCTCTGATCTGACCTCTATCGTTTGTTTACTTTTGCAATTGTGTAGTGGTTTTTTTTATTCCCACATTCGACGGGTCAGGTTCACCTTGTGACATATTAACATAGGTATACATCTAGTTCATATTCAATGAATGGTTTTGCGCCATTGTAAAAAATGGTATCTTTAAGATGTTTCGATATATTCAAGCGGGTTTTTACAGCGTAACGTGGTTGATTTCATTTTTTTAAAGATTACTCGAACTTTCGGGACCCACGATCTTTTTTGCAGCGATCGCAACGTACTTGTTTATCGCGCTTCTGCTAATTTTTATTTATTAACATAACTACGTATAATATATAAAATGAGCTGTTTATTCGTAAATATTGAGAGAGAGAGAGAGAGAGAGAGAGAGAGAGCATCGTATTAACGAACAATGTATGTAAATCTATGTCAATCCAGGCGATAAAAGTAGAGAATGAATTTAATATTGAATGAAAAGCATATTGCTATTCTATACAGAGTAAAGTGTGAGTCCAAAAATAAATGTCACAGAGTGGTGGATAACGTGGGGTCTAGTATCTCTTGTTACGTTACTATCGACTTTAGGTCTGCTTCAGTATAAGAAAAAACGTTGATGGAAACACATCCTATATTTAAAAAAGTTGTTCTCTTTTTATAATACATAATTTTGCAATAGACTCGTTCGATACACTTGCCTCGTGTCAGTGTAATCTTTAAATTTAGAAATTTAGAGATCTATATTTATCATAATTTATTGCTGCATTTTAATACTTATCGATACTGGTGGTTTTCAGTCGTTGGCCATTTAAAAGTGATGGAAGTGAGCACACAGTGGAGGGAACAGTACCTACTAATTCACATATTGTAGTGAATACGTACAATGAAACTGAGAAGCCTTCGGAAATTAAAGAATACTTGATGAACTGGTTATCCGTTAGCGCGGATAATATTGTCATACTTATATTGCTTCTAGCTCTAGCCGTAAAATTCATTTTCTTCGAAGATAAAGGAGATATCGCTAAGCAATTAAAATTCCGAGAAGACAATTTAGAAGAAAAGATCGAAACAGAGATCGCCAATACAGAAAACGTCAACGCTATGGATATTTCATTACGGCAACGATTCGGAGCGACATTACCTATTATTCGACCACCGGTGTTTCCATTGTCAGGAATAAACGGAGACTGGATAGAAGTTAACAATGAATGTCAGGCGGAGTTTCTCGATAAAGAGGTACAAACCGATGGGAAAATTAGTTCCGCGGATACGTCAAGTAACGAGGACTTATCAGATCAATCTGCCGTACCAAGAAGCCTGGAAGAGTGCCTTGAAATTTATCGATCCGAGGTAAATAAGAAAAATCTTTTTTCTTTTTCTAATATCTCGTTGAAAATCACTATGAAATAATGTTCTTCGTTTCTTCACAGCTCGGAGCAAGTGCACTAACCGATATAGAAGTTATTAATTTAGTAAAACATAAGTATATACCTGCATATCAATTGGAAAAGGCTGTTGGAAGTATGGAAAGAGGCGTTGGTATCAGACGTCTCCTGTTGGGCGACGAAGGGAATTTTTTGGAAGAATTATTGGAATTGCCGTATAAAAATTATGATTACACAAAAGTGTTGGGTTCCTGTTGCGAAAACGTTATTGGTTACGTACCTGTTCCGGTCGGCATCGCTGGACCTCTACTGATCGATGGCGAATACTTTCACATACCGATGGCAACGACCGAAGGTTGTTTAGTGGCATCCACTAATCGTGGAAGCAGAGCATTGTTAAAGTGTGGAGTAACGAGTCGCGTGGTGGCTGATGGTATGACAAGAGGACCCGTCGTTAGATTTCCGAATATCGTAAGAGCTAGCGAAGCTATGTCTTGGATGCAAACGCCAGAACACTTTCAGGAAATGAAAGTTAGTTTCGATGAAACTAGCAGATTCGCTAGATTGATAAAAATACATGTACGTATCGCCGGGAGGCATTTATTTATTCGCTTCGTAGCCAAAACCGGTGATGCCATGGGAATGAACATGCTTTCCAAAGGAACGGAGAAATCCTTACAGAGAGTGCAATCATATTTTCCTGATATGGAAATTTTATCTCTTAGTGGTAATTTCTGTACAGACAAAAAGCCAGCAGCTGTAAACTGGATCGAAGGTAGAGGTAAAAGTGTAGTATGCGAAGCAGTGGTGCCTGCGAATATAGTAACGAGCGTACTGAAGACATCCGTTCACGCATTAGTCGATGTCAATATAAGCAAAAATATGATCGGATCGGCGGTGGCAGGTAGCGTAGGAGGATTTAATGCTCATGCCGCGAACATCGTGACTGCGATATTTATAGCTACTGGACAAGACCCTGCACAAAATGTTGGTAGTAGCAATTGCATGACATTGATGGAACCTTGGGGACCAGACGGTACAGATTTATACGTCTCGTGCACAATGCCAAGTATAGAGATCGGTACTGTCGGTGGCGGAACCGGACTTCCAGCACAGGGTGCGTGTTTAGCTATGTTAGGTGTAAAAGGTGCAAATGTCGAAGAGCCTGGTGAAAATGCTAGTAGATTAGCAAGGATAGTTTGTGCTACTGTACTCGCGGGAGAATTATCTCTAATGGCTGCTTTGACGGCTGGACATTTAGTTAAGAGTCATCTTAGGCATAACAGGTATGTGTTACCTTTGTTTCTTAACGATATTCGTCGTATTACCATTTAACGATACACTTCATTTAAAAATGTCCATTGCAGATCATCCACAATGGTAAGCAACTCAGTAAGCTCCTTACAAAGTATTAAAGAAGAGAAGTTATCAGTGCCAAGTGTGTCGCCGTTGTTACAAAAAATGTGTGCAGATTATCAACATAAGTCTTAGTATTATTTATGGTATGACCTCTAATGTGATTGTAAAATAGAGCAGTACTTTAAGGCTGCTACATTATTATGTCCCAAAGAAACAACATTAAAATGTAGATGTTTCTTCCATGTTTCATGATCGAATGTAATGAAATATACAAATACAAATATGACGATAGAATGTCAACAACTTTTTTAGGGAAAAATAAGCCTAAAAATAAAAGCAAATACGCTGATGTAAATAATATATAATTTTTACTTAAAATCTATTCATTTTACTTTGGTTCATTTTATGTGCATATTCTTGTTATGGCCTACAAAAGTAACAAATTTTGTATCAAATTCGTAATTCAACACATAAATATATATAAAAATAACTACTTTTTATTTCTTTCTGCAATCACGATCCACGTGAACATACTAATAATACAAATAAGAACCTACAGAATCCCCCATTTAAGAGACATCGGTGCAATACTTTTAATCTAAATAGCTATATCAAATAAATGGATGATAATATAACAAAGACTGCATTCTGTCGTACCCGTTATTGTTTAAAAGTGTTAAAATTGATTTTTTATCCGAATATTTAATATCTAATCCTCTATCGAGTATGTAATATCAGTTGTAATCTCCATTCTTTTCTAATACGATACAAATAATAGTATAATAACTTAATCATATAATAAATAACAAGCGATAACGTTACATCTTCTCGTATGTTTCGTCGTATCCACATGTTAAGCAAGTGTGGGTGTATGTATCTTCATCCTCGTTATAGGTATCCTCCCCAAATTCATGAACATGAGTTGCCTTTGTGGTTTTATCGTAGAGAGAACTTCTTACCTGCATCCTCAATCTTTTAATCTGCATAAAATAGGTATTAATAAACCTTTACCACCTGTATCTCACAGAATAAACTTATTGTCATCGTAGCGAGTACCTTTTTGTTAAATTTTTTTATTTTAGTTTCTTCCCTTCTTAAATTACGCTTTTCCTTTTCTTCTAACAATTTTTCCTCCGAGCCCCAAACATCTAACGCCCTACGTTCTATTTGTAATTGTAAATATAATTTCATTTCACCCCATTGTGCATTATGAGGATTTTTTCTAACGATATATTTCAACGCTGGCTCTCTTTTATCAAGATCGTAATCTCTTAATAAGTATTCTTGCTTTGCTTCTGATTTAGTAATTAGAGAATGCTTGTCTTCGCTATCTCTGCGGAAATAATATTAAAATGTTAATAGCAATTTAGATAAGCTTTTGATTGCGAGATATTAAGTATGTAATATACCTGCATGCATCGCATACGCTCAGTTCAAAAGTTCGAAGGAGATAAGAATCTTTAAATTCTTTTTTACATTCGCCGCAGCAAAGCAATTCATTAATTAAGGGTGCAGGCTCTGTTATAATGTTGATCTAATTAAAAATATACAATTTTATTACTCTTAAATTGGAATAATCATAAAACAAAAGCCTTTATAGTTGATATCAAGTACCTACCATTGCTTTTTCCAAATCATCATTTTCTTCTATAAGGAATCCACCACCGCTATCTATAACACGTTGTCCTTGAACTTTAATAGCTCTACCCTTTACCGATTCATCGTTTCCCCTTCAAAGATATATAACAATACTTCAAAATAATGACAATATAAGTAATAATCATAAATAATTAATAAATTTTAAAAAATTACTTGCACATTCGTCATACCCTTTTGCATATGGATGAGCCACGAGTTTAGAATTTTTTAACAATAATGCTTTTTGTCTATTTCTTTCAGCTCTTTCTTTAAGTTCTTGGCTTATTTGGGATGATTTATTATCATCGCTCTTACCCGAATCGGTTGTATTGTTCGCGGTTATGGTTGACATTTTATAATATTAAATTGCTACTGATGCATTCGATCTATCAAATAAAAACTATATTGTTTATAAATAAAAAGTTTTGTTCATTTAACATGTGCAATTGACAAGAACCCCAAAACGCGCCAAAATTTGCTTCTATATTTTGTAATCCAAACTACCCTTGTAGGGACATAATCGTATAGTATGCGATCTGCGATATGCTGCGATATATAAAAGTATATACATAATATTCGATAGATCGTACAGTCCATATTTTAAACAATCGATATATCGTTATACGGACGATTCCAAATGCTTCATGCAAAAGATAAGACGACAACGCTCGAAAGTGTTCCATTTTTCTAGGAAAAATTTAAAGACTAGATGAACAATCATATGCAGCGCTCATTGCGAAGCTCCTATTTCTCTTTCTTTCTACTATTTTTTCTGTTACATGAGGAAACTAGCAACATAATCGATTGCGAATGATTTTTTTGTTATTCGAAAATTATTCAGTTCCTAATTTCCATCACTCGAAATTCGAATAATTAGTATTAGTACTATTTATAATCGTCCGTCGCTAGTGTTGGAGTTTGTTTCTCATTTTGGGTACTTTCGCACGCCCTCTACAATCTCCCAGCTAGAGATACACTCGCTACAGTGTGTTTAAAAGTCGGGGCATATTGAGACTAGCTAAGTAGACGAGTTTTTCGGAATAGTGTGCCTTGTGTATACCGCATATGCTTTGCTTCTACAGTGAGAACTGCTCAAACCCGTAGTTATTTCAATAAAAATGGTTTTGCAACGATTAACCTCTGCATCAACGAAACTTCATATTTTGAGTGGCTTAGTGGGTCGAAATAAAATAAATGTACGTTCAAAAATCACTACGCCATCAGGTGCTATTCTTCCTGAACCGAAACGAACCCCATTTGGCTTCATTCGAGTAATAAGTGGCGTGCTAATAGGTTTGATCGTAGGCGCTACTATTAGTAAGAACATGGCTAATTTTCTAGAAGAAAATGATCTTTTCGTCCCATCAGATGATGATGACGACGATGATTAAAATAGATAGATCTAATGCATTAGTTAGTGGCAAGTATCTAGTTTTTGTATTATCAGTGTACTTAAATATACCTAATTATTTATGCGCAAGTATTATCGATATAGGTATAGTTAGTTTTGTAGTTGCATTTTTACATCAAATAATTTTATAAGAAAATTAGAACTATTCTGCTTTTCTTTTGTACTTAAATAATTTTTTGATTTGATGTAACAACGATAAGCGTAGCAAGTGCATTTCAATATGGAGAAGTATTTAATTATATTAACTATTGTTCACACACATTGTAATGGCATGGCAATCATTTAACATCAATTGAAATATTTTTTTACAGGCAGTAATTGCAAGAAAATCCAAAGGATATTATCATACTATGTTAATTATAAAGAATAATGTTTGGTTTGCCATGATAAAACAATATTTATAACTTTAATAAATAAAGTTAGTTGTATTCCATAATTCAATACAAATATTTATTTGTATAAGTAATAAAGGTTAGTATAATACAACTTGTACAAAATGCATATACATACATACATAGCCTATACACACACACACGCGCGCTCGCGCTCGCACACACCACACATATAATTTTTTTTGTACGCTTCTAAATAAATTAAGACATTAAATATTCTATTAATCACAACATTATGTTAAAATTTACATTCATGCATTTACTGACTCATATTAATAAGCATGATGTCAGATACATAATGAATATATCAAATGCCTTTTTATTTCCAGTCTTTGTTTGATATACACAAATCTATATAAGAATTAGAAATATTTTGTGTAATACATAAGAAATTCTACAAATATCGATCAATGTATACAATGCCTGGATGCAGAAAAGATTGGTAAATCATCGAACATGAAAATGATAAGCATCAAAACTCTTTAGTATAGTTAAATTACAACAAAGTTATATGCAATTTGTATATTTATAACTTTCTTTAATAAAATATTATTTTCTTTGGTTATTACATAAAGAAAAATCTCTGTAAATAAAAGCCTTTGAAGTATGCATAAGTGAAATTGTAATATTTTAAGAAATTTTTTAAATATTTAAATTAGTATTTTTGAATGCTTCCATTTTGTACAATTTACTTTATACTTTTTAAGATATATGTGTGCCATGTTTAGCCAAGATGCGTTGTATTTCAAGAATGAACAAATTTTCTGATAACAATTTTGTGTAGTTGTTTAAAATGCAAACTATACAAAATAAATACATTGTAGTCACAATAAAATATGTATAGTTATGCTTATTTTTACTCCATACACGTGAATAAAATATACAGGTAGAAAAAATGATGTTTTTTAATTCTAAATGTTTGGTGTATAGAAGTCTGATATGATTTATTTTGTCTAATATTATATCTGTATTTTTAATCATAAAATCGACTTCCGATAGAATGCATGTATACAAAAAGTTCATAAACTTTGATCAAAACAAATAATCACTATGAAAATTCATAAGCATAGAAAGTGAAATCGAATGTTCAATATAATATTAGAATACTGTAAATTTTTTAATAAATTTATATGTTATATACTTTAATATAAAATAGCAAATCACATTAGAATGTATATAAAAAATATGGCAACAAGTTCATATTACCAATTCTGGCACTTGCATGTTGCTGGCATTAAAATAATTACTAAATTCAAGTGTTGAATGCTGCGGTTGTAATATAATAAATTAAGGAGATAACATTGCACTCAATATTTAAGCTAAAAATAGTAGCAATACCTGACTTTCAAATAAATTTTATTGAGGAGTTCTTTTATGTTGACTCCACCCATGAAAGCATTTGGTAAATCTTCGTGACTCTTTCCCTTTAGCGGTAAGAAATAATTTACGTGGATTGTTGGGCTGTTTGACGCGCAAATGTTGTATGTATACCTGAAAAAGATAAAAATGAATACTTATAGGCATGACCGTCACGCGAACATGACTTATTATCGGAACAAAATTATTTATTTTCATTCGAGACATTTTACCTGAGCTGATTTATATGCAAGCTTTATCTCTACTTCTGAACAACGTGTCCCTAACCAGAGGAAAACTTGTTCGCCATTATCTAGTATCATTATATCATCGTCCGCTAAATCATCCTGAAAAAAGGGCATACACATTAATGATTTTATGAATTTTTAAGATCTCTTAAAATAAACATGGTATATAAATATTTACTTGGCAAAAGTCAGTGCATTTTTCACTGATAGTAAAGTATCCTTTCTCATTAGAGCACCTAAATAATCTAGTATAATTCATATATTCTGCATCTGTATCATATGGTTTTTTTCCACCAAGTGCAACCCAAAAGAAATTATCTGGTTCTTCGCCTTCATTTAGCACTTGCAAACTAATCCAAGGCTATTTAAAATAAGAATATTTAATGTAAATGTTTAACTATGTGCATTAGATACAAATCACTTACTCTGAGAAGTAAATACCTACATCGTTAAACATTTCTTCAGCAATTTCTTGAATCAAACGTGCTTCATCGTGATCTGCTTTAGAACCAATCCATGCATAAACTATTCCAGTTTCGTCATCATTGTTAAATGGTACATTTAAAATGTAACTGAATAATAATAATAATAATAATAGTAATAATAATAATAATAATAATAATAATTAGAATGGATTAAAAAAAATCATATTTACATTAAATAACTCTCTGCAAATATTTCCAATTTAAATTACTCACCAAAATGCAGAGTTCAATAAACTAGAGTCTGCAGGTATTTGTATTAGCCTAGTGCATAATGCACTACCATTACTTCGCAGATGATAAAATTCAACTTTACTCGTGCCAGGAATCTTAGGTTGTTTACGTTTGCCTTGATGAATTATAAATTTTCTTTTAAAATAAGCCATAAACTTTAAGTTTTCTTGTTGCTGGTGTGTTCTAACCACTTCTAAATTTTCACCAAACAGAGATTTAAATTTCTTTTGTAAACTAAAAATATTACATATATTATAGCTCTTTTCTTTCACAATAGTCACTTCTTATACTTCCTAGTTATGCAGTAAGACATTTATGTAAATACCTAAATGTGAATGTAAGCCAACCCATATTCCCTGCATCTCTACCTTGCCAAAAATACACTGTACACTGATAATCATCTTCATATTGTTCATCGCCATCTTCATTCTCTGCTACATCTAATGGCTAAGCGATAAAAAGCAAATGCATTTTAAATTACCTATTGTACACTTATTTAAAAATCTATCGATCGTAAGAATCCAATTTACCATCCAATAGCGGCACAAGAAAACATAACAATCGCCGCTATAAAAATGACCAAGTTCTTCCTCCGGCAAACGCACAAACTTCCTCCCTTCCAATACTAGTGCTTCCATTCCTTCTAAATCATCATTCCATTCAGTCATAAGTTGTTGTGCTTCGGTATTGGACATCGCGGGTTGTCGTGGCATGAAGAGTGCAGCTAAGTCCGCCTGTACATTTCAAAATAATTTTGTACTTCTATATTCTATCAAATATCTATGAAATTACTAAATTGAAATTAAAATGTATCTACCTTTGTTTCCTGTTGTCTGGCCCATTTAGTAAGATCAGCACCAGTTTTAGCAACTGATTCTGCAGTTCTAGTAAAATCTACTGCTATAACTTCGTCCCAACCAGTAAATTTAGATTTAAAGACCTGATAAATATTTAATTATTTCTTCTTTATTTCCAATCTATGGGTCCATATGTACAAAGTAATATAATCATAAGTATTTATACCTGAGATTCTGTGCCTTCTTGTAATCTTGTTACCATAGCATAATCCGGTCTTTCTATCATGTTAAAAAGCTCTTGAGATAATTTCACAGCTGCAGCTCTTACTAATCTAGTTGATTTCTTTCCAAACCTACGTATACCAACCGACTTAAGATCAATATAGAAGATAATATTTTTGTATGTATTTAAACCATCATTAAATATTTGTAGCATAACATTAAAAATACTTACCAAACATATACATCAAGGTAACAATCTAATATATAAACGTTGCGATTATTTAAGAGTGTATTCGCCAATTTTCCATGAGGCACTTCAACTTGTGGTAATTCCAAATATCCCATCCCAAGTTGAACTTGATATAGGCGCGGCGTTACGGGTGTAAAGTCCGGATCTACATGTTCCTAGATTGGTAGGAAAAATATTAACATTTTTCCCATCGCTATAAACTACAAGAGATGGAAAAAAGAGCTTACAATAATGGTTCTTGGCTGCGAAGTATCTTCTATGCTTAAATATGACAAGAAATCTTCTGACTCCAAGTTCATAACTTCCGTTATAATTTCAGCTTTATTTTTTCTTTCATTTTTGTTGATTTTCTCAGCCATTAGTCTAGCTTTTGATTTTAAGGTACTTTTTGCTTTTTTTCCATACCACATAAATATTTTGTTTCCTGTGTCCAGCACAAAAACGTAACAAGGATCTAAAGACTCAAAACAAACTGGAACCGGTTCCAGATGAATAGAAGCTCCAGCTGCATGTACTCTATATAAACGAGTTACTGCAGGCTATGAAAAAATATAACATTTATTAAACGATATTTACTGTAAGACTTTTAATGATAATAGTACTTATTACTTACTGTATCTTCTACTGTATAAAAACCAGACGAGGTGCGGCCACCTTCTATATATGTTATCTCAGAATCAAAAAGCATGAGAAACTCGTCCGATTCATCTCCCTGTTCTTCTCTTATAGTACGACACTGTGCTCCCAAATAATTACGCAAATTTACAGCATGAATTGCAGCACAAGCTCTTTTATCCAACTATATTGAAAAAAA
>JAIFRP010000130.1:713506-725875 GCA_032403825.1 Odynerus spinipes
TTTTTATCGACGATAGCGAGTGACGAAGGGTCTCTCCCAACCGATTGGGTTGGATTAAAAAAAAAGCGCGAAGCGAATCCTCTGCGTCGACGTTTGTACGAAAACGTGCTAAGTGACACTTAGTAATTATGTACGGCCGATCTACGACCCGATCGCGTGGCAGTGGATGGGCTAATCTAATTTCTTCCAGGCTATTTCGTATAGAGTCACGCCCCGATAGTTCGTCAAGGAAATCGACGTCGAAACATTGCTTCTCGTCGCGCACGATAGTCGCACGTTTCGCAGGGAAATGCTTTGGCCTTGCAACCCGATCGCTTACAAACGATTGGACTAACAATAGGAATTAGAGATAAATTTACGAGAAAATGCGATGTTTCTTAACGCAAGGTGCTTTGGTACCAGCCTGAGTCTCGTTGCAAATAATTTAATATTACTTAGTTACACGATTATTACGTAGACGATACGTTACTAAACGATCACCGTGTCTATCACTTTTTCGGGATCGTATCCTCCCACGCTCTAAATCACACGCAACGTTTTATCGAACGAAAACACACGGGCGCTTAAAAAACAAAGTAGGAGAATCGTACCTACGTTGCGTAGAAGCTCCTACCTTTCAAGGAACAATAACAAAGAGTCGGTGGACCCTTCTAACAATAAAATAAAATAAAATAAAATAAAATAAAATAAAACAATATCAACCTAAAGAGTCTCAAGATCGATCATCGAGAGTCAAACTATAAAAAAATAAGCATTAATGGACTCTCTTTCTCTCGTTTGTTCGTTCGTTCGTTCGTTCCTTCGTTTGTTACGAAAGAAGCAACCAGCTTCGTCCATTCGTGTATTCATTAAGAAACGATATAATCGGCGGAATGATGAGAGTGATGAGAATTCCGATGCTTGTCCTTCCTGTGATTGGTTCGTGAATTGCTCCCACGTGTACCGCTTGTACCCGTGGTGCCGGACGTGTGATGGCTGTAACCACTGTCGCTGCCGAAGCTGCTGTCCGGTTGACCTTGGTACAGTCGTCCAGAGGAGATCTGATCGTTGTCCCTCGGCGCGTAGTAGACCGGTTGCGTGTACTTGTCTTCGTTGTAGAGCCTGTCCGTTGGCTGTGAGTAAGTGTCCGAGGAATAGGCATCTCCTCCGACTTGCGTATAAACCGGTGTCGTTTCCTGGTTCTGAAGACCGTAATAATTGGCATTGTACTGGTTGCCACCACCGGTGCCACAGCCGTACTTGTACTTTTCGTTCGATTTCCTTGATCTCTCCTTGTTATTTCTGTTCTGAGTGGAGTAACGATGAAGCGGCCCAAGAACGGGCACGCTCTCGTACGGGTTTTCCTCCAGTCTGAGAGCTTGGGCGGCGGCTGGCATCGGCGGTACAAAATATGGTAGCCTGTGTGCTACCGAGGGGACGGACTGTTGTTGTCGTTGACTACTACTGTTCGTTCTGCTCCCTGCTACGCCTGGAAAATAAAAGTAATCGTCAGCTGCTGCGTTTTCAATGGAAATGTCCAAGCTCGGTACGACAATGTTACGTATACAATGTATACTATATATCCTTCTGTAGTATGATATTTTGAGAAAATGATTTTGATAAACCTTAAAAACTGAACCTTCGTATAACGAAAAATTAAATTAAAGTAACGACGGATTTCTTTGGTAACAATAATCATCGTTTAACGCTTTCTCTCCATACGCAAATATATTTATTATCTTTAGGAAAGAAGAACTATTCGAAGCCGAACGATTATGATCAATAAATACGCGTATCATAAGCAAATAAATATTATATGTGATATGTAATATAATATTGAAAGACAACAGGAACGCGTACAACCCGAACTCTTCAAATAGTGGAGCACGAGTTATCGAAACACATCAACGAAACACGTCAACGAAAGACGTTTCGCATTCGAGAGAAGCAAAGTCGAACGTACCTGCCACGCTGGGATAAAGTTGGAGCAACGCGTCGAGGATCATCCCCTCGTGAAACTCGCCAATGTCGTGACTCTTGTCTCTCTTGCGCCGATCAAGACTCCTCGGGCTTCTACCTCTTCGCTCTCTCGGCTGTCTGTTTCCGGCGGGACACGTGCTCCACGCGGGACCGTTCGACGTGAGCATCCTCGCCTCGGAAGGCTCGCCGACCGAGAGTTCGTCTTCGGCGAACTCGTCCTCGCTCGCTGGTTTCGACGTCGATGCTCGACGGTGATGGCAATGATGATGATGCAGACGATTTCGTGCGTTCAACTCGCTCTCCTCGTCCGTCTCCGGATGGTCCCCTTTAATGAAACAAAAAAGAATAAGCTAATTAAATCATCCTCCTCCTTTCCTTCATTTCCTTTTATCTTTCAATCCTCTCGCGATCGATGCATCCACTTATCGGATTAATTCGTTTCTTTCCTTTCTTTTTTCTTTTTACTTTCAACGTTGGTAGAGACAGTAGCAGCAACGAAAAGCACCGCGATCGGCGAAAGCAAACATCATGCTTGGCGCTCCCCGTTATAAATGGATTAAATCGGGATTTATTATTTGTCGATGCGTTTCCACAGCATCCTTGTCTACGCGTATTCTTTTGCGTTGATTCAGCAATTTGTGTGTGTGCGCGCTAGCGAAAGTGCACTTTATCGACGAAATTTCATATTATTTATCAATATTTAATGTTACACGAAAGGCCGAGATATCGCGTTTATTTGACCGTAGGGCTAAATCGTGGATTCGGACTTTCGAAGGCAAACAAATTCGAGAGTTGGCGTGAAAAGGAGGGGCGTGCACGTGCGTGTAGAGGATACGTAGTAAATTTTTGGCTCGAAATTTCGACGCAACGCCGGTAGCGGTGCACCCTACGCAGACGCTGTCGCCATTGTCGCCCGCAACGAGAAATATACAGGTAACGAAACGAATGACGTCCGGTCCGTCGTTGTTTTACGACATGTACCAAGCCTTTTTGTTCGTCGTGTACCTATTCTTGTTTTTTAGCTTTTGCTTTTTTTTTACTGGCTAGTCGCCTCTCTCTCTCTCTCTCTCTCTCTCTGGTTTTTCGTGGCACGTTGCCGTCATTCTAATTTCTACTCCGTTAGTTTACTTCTGTGCATTATTCACGCGTGCAACGTTATATGGCCATGCGCGCTCACGTTGCTTGTCCATTGTTAATGAAAGTATAGTTTTCGCTCGTACGACGACGCGAATAGAACAACCTGCGTACTCTTGTTAGAGAATAGGACGTGAGAACGAAGCTTTCGGATGGGAAGTAGATAAATGATCGGGAGAAGTTATTGTTAAATCTTTGATATCGTCGTTGAATCATGGAGAACAATGTAAAAATATCTACACGTTCATGTTCCTTCTTCCATTTAGACGAAATTTATTTTACACGAATAATTAAAAGTTACCGAGTTCAATTTTTAGAGGATCGTTCGAACGTACGTATAGAAAACATTTTACGTAAACTTTTATCTTCTAACTTATCGAAATGAACGTTATCTCTCCATCTGTAATTATGGGGGACTCATAAAGCACGGGTTATGGTATATCTAATCAGAGAGATATATCCTTTTCTTTTGATTTCTATTTTATCGTTCTCTCGTTTTGATTCTTCGTATACGTTTTCTATCACTATATCATATTTACGTCCGTACGTACAAAACATTTTACTTTGCGAGCTTTTCCAGTCGTAATTTTGAATATTTTTTTAATCGAGAAAATCTCTGAAGAAACAGAATACTACGTCGAAAGATTTGTCGAGTCTTCGAGGAAGCGTTCGTGAATGTCTCCGAGCTTTCATAACTTTTGTGTATGTACCAACACTTCGCGTCTCTTGAGACGTATTCTCGGTGTGAAGCATCGTTCCAACTCGTACAGATGAAATGAATGAGAGAGAGAGAGAGAGAGAGAGAGAGAGTTGAATGAGCTGGTGGTTACGACTAATGCACGTCGTGCGGCATGTATATTCGATTACCGCATCCTCGTCAAACGTCGAAAGCCTCATCACTATGCTAATTAGCCGTCGGACTAATGGGAAGTATAAGTCAGAGGTCGTGTCACGCTTATCTCCATCCCCACACACACTCTCTCTCTCTCTCTCTCTCTCTCTCTCCAGGAAGATCTTACCGCGGCGAAGAGGTAGAACGAAACAGTCGAAAAAGGGAAAGAGAAAAAGGGGAAAAGACAGAAGAGAGGAAGAGGCTTGCAAGCTCGTGTTAGCCGACAAAGTTCAGAGAAGGGTTCAACTCAAGGCCCGTGTTAGTCGTGACAAGCGGACCGACAGACAAACGGACGCAAGCGTTCGCAAAACAAGTACCTATGTTTTCTCTCCACTCGGATCGACGATCCCGCGTATCTGTCTACGATAATCCTCGACATCTTCAGAGGCTAGTCTCATCTAGAATGATGACGTATGATCGTTGTTTAAATGGAAAAGAATCTGCCAAGGTACGAACGTATAGTATACGCAACATTTCAATGACATTCCAACATGAAATTTCGTTCGATTGAAGGAAAACTTAATAGATAAAAATCCAATAGAGTCGACATCAAAGTATCGAATATAAATGTCGTAGAGATATTTATCGTATCACATTTTATCCTGTGCTTTCACTTTATAGAGAAACGATCGAAATATCCGATCGGAGTAAAGTTTTAAATAAATAAAAGAATAAATAATTGGACTCACCATTACTGAGTTCCTCGTAGACTGGATTATAGAGATCCTGGGACGTGTAAGGATCTGGACCTGGGCTGCTGCAGACGAAGACACCTCTGCCGCCTTCCTTCACGTCTAGCATCTGTCGTTATAACATAGTAATATTAAAACGTGCAATTATCGAAAAATCATTCGATCGAGGCTATTCCTTTTTCTTATCGCGTCACGTAAATTCGTAGGTATTAAGCGCGCGATATCCTACGAGAGCGATGAAATTGCGGTTTTTGGCTCAAGATTCTCGAAGAAAAGCGTCGTCGCGGTACTTGAGCCGCGTATAACCAGAATGACGAGAAGCTTTTTAACGTCATTAACGGCTGCCCCGAGAGAAATATCGTGTACGATTATGCTCCGTGATGAAGCCGTCTCAATAAGTTTGTACGACGCAGTAACGCGTTTATACTCGTGCCAAAGCAAATTCGTACCTATTTCTTTTTCTCGGATTTTTGTCCGCCTAAGTTTCGCTCTCGATACTTCATTATAAGATGCCAATCATTTTTCTCGTTGCAAAATTTAAACGTAAGTAGATATATACAGGGTATTCGCTTTACCATTAACAAGAATTTTTCTTCCAATGAAAAAGTGTGTGACGTAGAAAACGAAAGTGAAAATATGTATACTCATTTTGATAAGCTAGTTCGCTGTCACGGGTGAAACAATTACACTGCGAAGTCTTCGGATAAAATGATCCAAAGGTGGAAAAAATAGTGACGCGGAAAGCTCGAATCACGAGAAGAGTCTTAACGCTTTCCGCGCGTTTCCGGCCAGCGATTAACTCGCTTCTACCCCTAAAGACTCTTGAGATCCTTTGAGCCCTTCGCAATCCCCGCTCCTTTCCCGCTTCTCTCTTTCTCTCTCGTTTCACCTCTATCTTCGTGTTCTTGTCCCTCTTCTTCTGTACGTATAGTTCCATTCGCAGAAACGCTGAGTCGTTGCGAGGTACGTAGAAACTCGAGAAAGAGAGACAAGGAGAGAGAGAGAGAGAGAGAGAGAGAGAGGAGAGTCGAAAGTTAATCCTTAAATCGACGGGGAATCTATCGCTAGGAGAATAATAAGGAACAATCTCAACTTGAGTTTTGCCCACCGCTAATTTTATCTCTACATCATTTACTCGTTCAATGTGATTTTATTTCTTTTTACTATCAAATAAATAAAGAATCGTAATAATTCTTTTTGGATCTCTTTACGAAGATATCCTCGTATTCCATCTTCTTCATCCTCCATCGCGTTAAGAATTCCAAAATTCTGCCGCCGCGAGTATCCATGAAGTATTCGAAGTATCGAGCGAATAAGTTTCACTGGGAATTTAAAAAACGCGGAGATATTCGCACTTACATACCTAGCCGTCGTAACTTCGTAAGATACGAGTCGTCGGTAAGTTCGCTCGCACGAGTCGCAAAATTTTAATGTGCTGGCACTTTCGAGGATGACAGGTATTTCACTGCTGGAAACGATCCCGAGATAAAGTGGGTTGCGTTCGTTCATTCGTTCGTTCGTTCGCCGAAACGTTTTCGCTCTCTCATCGCGAATTCCCGTCGAAAAGAACATGCGCGCGCGCACGCGCCGCGTAACGTTTATAAACCATAATAGAATCTATGTAATTAACGGTACGATATTCCAAATTTTCGTGCATTATGAGAACTATATTACTGATTTAAGCGTAAATATTTGACGACCAATAATTGCGCCACTGGCACGTTCTGCCACGACCCAATTTCTACCCTTTGCGCTAAGCACGAGCACCCTCTGAAAATAAAATTATTCCCAACGTTAAATCCTGAATATTATCCCCGAAATTATCGCGTAAACTCCCCTTTCTCTCGATTCGACGAAACACTGACCCCGATATCAGCGAGAAAGCGGGCCGCGGTAATGCGTAATCTCGAGAAGAGGGATACCGGAAGTAGGCAGAATGGTGTAAGGGTCGATATGCGACGTAATCGCGAATAGTAGCGGTAGAGTAGGTAGGACAGAAAGGGGTGAGAACGATTTAATCCTTGGTCGGCTTATCCCGTTTAACCGTCGTTGAAGCCACCCTCGTTCCCTCTCCCTTTTCCTTTCCCTCTCTCATCCTCTCTCACCCTCCTAGCACTATCTCTCTTATCCCGTGTTTCGCGTCCATACACATCGATGTGCGTTAACTCGCAGATAGTTTCCGGCCTCCGTAGCCCGTTATAGGTAGGTACTACCTGTGCGTCCTTCTAACTACGAGGCGAATTTGCCACGGGAGCTCGACGAGACTATATCGCTTTAACGGGAGTAAATGGCGTGCCGCAATCCCCAATCTATCTCACCAGCCTTCCTCTTCGCCTAGCCCTTTCCCTCTATTTTTATCCGTTACGTTCTGCCCTTCTTGCCGAGCGCCCTCGATCTTGTAATAACCCAGATATAGTCTATCTCCCGCACTAAACGAACGTGCGCGCACATTTATATGCATCCACGTCGAATTTATGGGAACATATTCGGAAATTCGTCTTCTATTCAAATATTGGATCGGCTCTATTACATACATTGTATATCGTGGCAATCTGTTAGATACACTTCTGGATTTGATGTAGGTCAAAGATGGCTGGTACGATTATTCCTTAAACATAGTAATCGTTGATCGAGAACGCTGGACGCCAATATCAAAGAGTAGGTATAATCAGCTGGTGTAAATATATATACATATACACATATAGGTACATACGTATATGACGAAGAAGGTAGGGCGCGCAGCTTCGGTTATTTATAACGCGACTTACGATTAAGAACGATTTCTTCCGCGGTGAATAAGCGGTAACAAGATTGTCGCACGATCGAAACTTTTTTAAATATGTAAGACCTCTCGTAAGCGCGACTATTCTTACTCGAATCGAAACGAAGCGTTCGTCGAAAGGTCGAAGAACGACCGGATGTTCGGATTAAGATTAGAATAACGAATTCGATTGGCTGCACGGTTCTACGACAGGAATATAATTAGCAGCGAGTCAAAGTGAAGGGCCTGAGCGAGTGGAAGTATTATAGATTCACAGCCACACAGAGATTCGCTCGATAAGTTATTTAATTCGGATATATGTATCTCGAACACTTTCTATCAAAGAGCACCGAGTCGAATTCTATCGGTTATGTCGATGTGGTATTCCGATTCGATATTCACTAATGATTTTAAATGAAATAGAATCGTGCCACTAATCTTTGGAATTATACGCGATAAAAGTCACGTAACGTAATTGTAAAAGTAATCGATATCCTATAGGTAGGTATACTTTTACCCGAATAGGTACATATATGATCGCGCGTCGTTCGTGTACTTAAATAAAACGTTTTGGCGGAAGTACGCGGAAGTACAGAAGTGTTTACTCTTTAACGGCGCGGATGGGAGACTGGACTGTATGCTACGCGGTATGTTCAAACAAAGCACGATTGATGTAAATACGTTTACTTATTACAGAGCCAACACGGTATCGCGCTACTTTCAACACGTTAACATAATTTAACAAAATAAATTCTCTTATTACCGTTCCATTTGTTATTATGTAATTCCACGCCTCAATCATTTCTCGAGATTGCAATCGCCTTGTCTTATTTCTCAAAAGTACCTACGTCGAAATATCATTGTTGCTCCAATCCCTTCGCACGATTTCGAAGGACCAAAAGCAATTGGTCCAGGACGATCCATCATATTCGTCGACCTCGAAATGCCAGGGTGAAGTTACTACCGGTAGAAACGTTGGCTACCCCTCCCTTTCTCTTAAAGGAAACGAAATAAGCGAGCAGCACCTAAATTAAAGTCCTGAGGGCAAGGACTATCTGCTACAAGAGAAGATCGCCCGATTACCCTTGTCGTTTCAGTTATAACGTCCGACGACCTCGTACCAGTTAGAAAACGACAGAGAGAGAGAGAGAGAGAGAGAGAGAGAGAGAGAGAGAGAGAATAATTGTCGTTCTACGACAGCCTCTGTTATAACCCTAAGAGTTACACACTTTCGAGGGTGCTTCTTAATAAGAGCATATCGTGACTAATACGTAAGCTAGCCTGAGCTTACTTCGGTAGAAAAGATAGCTTTAAAGCTCCGCTCATAAATCTATGAGATCTCAAACATTTTACTTTGTCTGAAGCGATCGGCGAACCAGCCGTCCGTTATCTTGCAAACTTATTTTCGAGGAACCCTACTTGATAAGCTTATCTTTCGTTTTTGCGCGGTCTCGCGATGCCTTTGTAATTGTAATTCGAGATAGATAAATATTTAATATCTTCCTGTATCTTCATGTTAATACAAGAAAGAGACAAGAGAAAGAAAGAAAAAATGGGGGCAGAGAGAGGGAGAGAGAGAAATGCCAAGAAGTCACGACTGCTCGTCTTGATTGCGCGCAAGTAAAAGCTAAAAGTGAAAAGGAAGAAAGAACTAAAAGCGTATCTGTCTATGTTGAACGGATAGAAAGATGAAAACTGAAAGAAGAAATGTTTCGACGTCGCGAATGGCAGAACATAATTTCTGGTGTTTCTATCAAAGACAAAGCGGAAGAACGAAGGAGAGAGCGAGGTTGTTCCGACTGAATTTTCTTTCCAGTTTAAGAATTCAAAAGCTGGCATTTAATTATGGAGAACATTTGGAAGGAGTAACGACGTATTTCCAATTATTTTTAAAAAGCTGCAGAAAGTCTATATGTATGTATTTCAGAAAAAGTTCCAAAACATATTTCATCTTATTAAAGAGCATCAAAAGACCTTTCAAGAAAATGAACCTATCGACGACGAAAGAAGGATTTCAGATTTACGTCTTCAATAAAGTCGAGAAGAATGTCTCGAAGTAAAGTAAAGGAGGAAGAAGAAAAAGATTCTGCGATACGAGGAAGTTAAGTGCAGAAAAGCGAGATAAAGAAAGAAAGAGATATATTCATGGTATAGGTGTATCCTGACGGAGAGGCTTGATCCATCGTATCAACAACAGGAAGCAATATGTCCGTGCGGTAATAGCGTGGAGCACGGAGGCTAATAGCTTGTCCCTAACGCGCCTAACCTGCCTCGCGTTCCCGAGGCTGTCCGCCGTGTATCGTGCGTCTGCTTGTTCGACGTAACCTCCTCTCACACCGAGCTCGTGTCACGGACGCGTACGTACACACAGGTTCAAAGAGAAACGAGGAGTAGCGAGGGGACGAGGAAGGAGAGAGTAGAACCCCGGACGTTAGATCGTAGCTCGGAGGCATCCACACGCGATCCCACACGCGTTTAAGGCGAAGTGGATGATATCCCGAGATCCCGACGTTTCTCATGCACTTCGGTGTGCTTCTCTCTCTCTCTCTCTCTCTCTCTCTCTATCTATCTGTCTATCTATCTATCTATCTATCTATCTATCTCTCTCTCCCCCCGTGCGAGTCGCCCGCTTCGGTAATATGCTAACCCGAGCACACTAACGTAACCTGCTAATTGTTAGTTATTGCGCCAATTGCATTAGGTTCTAAGTCTGGCCTTACCACCCTCTACTACCTATCGTTACATTAGCCTTGCTTCGTAGATACCACCGCGATGTCCTCCTTGCCTAACGATGTGCCATGACACGGATTGACCCTCGTAATATGGCCCGACAACAGGTGGATATATAGTATCGATGCTTATCCCGAAGGAAGCAGAGTCGATGCTTCCTCCAGCTGCGACGTGTAATTCCGGAGATTTATCCAACGACCTTAAAGCGAGCGATCTACGATGGCTCTATCTCCGAACGATTGCCTTTCCATATTAATAATTCCACTAAACGAACGTGAAGGTTACGTGGCACGAACAACGATGCATCGAAAACTTGACTCGAAGCACGTCGATGATCGCGAACGATTGTCTCACTCTCAAGCACATTTGGAAAAACTAATTTGCTGAGAACAATGAGAAAGAGAGAAAGAAAGACCATAGGAAACCACTTTGAAGCCGAAGTGTGGAAGAAAAGAGAGGAAGAGGGTACGAGAGAAAAAGAGGGACAACAAAGTGCCGTAGAAATTAGTGCGTCTGGGGTGAGTGTACGGGGCGAGTGTACGGGGCGCCCGCCAGGACCATTTCCGTCGTTCTGATTCTCTTAGCGCGAATTTGACCCTCGTCGAGGACGAAAGAAACGAAGCGCGTCTTCTCGCAATTAAGTTACCGAGCGAAGAGAAAAAGAGGGTGCTTCGAAAGAGTAGAGCCGGAGGTTGAAGGGAAGGAGGTCGCCGTCGCCGTCGCCGTCGCCGTCGCCGTCGCTGTCGCCGGTCGCCGGTCGCCGGTCGCCGTCGACCGACGGTGGATATTTGCGCAACTCCATTTGCGAAATTAGAGATCTTTTCGTCCGTGGGATGGCAATCGGCCGGAGAGCAGAGGTGATGCGGCACAATGGTGACGCGTCGATCTTTTTTTTCTTCCTCCGTTTTTCTCCTTGCCTCCTTATAATCTCTCGCCCCTTCTCTTTCTTTCTCCACACAGTGACAAAACCTTCGCGTTCCTTTTTTATTCCGATCCATTATTTTTTCATTCCTTCCTACGATACACCCTCGATCTCGATTTAATATGCCGTCAGTAGAATTTCTTTTATTTTCTCCATTTTTATTCGCCTTTATACGATGCTCCTGCCTTTGATACGCTTGGTTCCAACACACACACACACACACACACACACAGCCGTAAGACTCTAGACTCTAATCTCGGCGCTTTAGAATCCTCGCTTTGCGATTTCAAACGAGCGTCTACCCAAATGTACAGCTATAACGATAAGTGTCTACCCTATTCCCTCCTCTTTTTATTCCTTTCGATCTTACCGTCGAGGGAATCCTCTCTCCGTAACGTCCGAAGAGAGAATTCATCGGCCATACTCTTCTTATCTTTTCCGAAAAGAATTTGAACACAGAAGTGGTTATTCCGTGTCCACGTTTGTCGATAGTACACGTGTGTTGGGAGCCAGTTCGGCTTGCTATCTACGATCATAATTATGATAACGTTTCATTTTCTGCACGTCGTTCGTCCGTCCGAACTCCGCGATTTCGTTCCATTCGATCTAGTATCCTTTACGAATCGAACGATTTACTACGTGCTCGAGGATTCGAATATGGTACGGGATGGGATTGTGGACCGGGTTAATAACCACTCCTTGTCAAATTTTTCAGCAAAGTGACTTTATTTTTTCCTTTATCATGTTCTCTCCTCTCTCCTTTCTCTTTGTAGCTTGGTATACATAGAGCTGTCTCTTCGTAAATTCGTTGCTTTTTGCTTTTTCGTTGCTTCTCATACTTGTATCTATAGTGTCGTATAACTTACATAGTCGATCGATCTTTTATTTAGACTGGCAGTTGTAAACTACCATTATACACTTACACTATCGGTGCAAGTGTAAGAAGCAGTTCATAAAATAAAAAACAACACTCTCTCTCTCTCTCTCTCTCTCGCGCGCGCGCGCGCTATTTCTTTCACCCTTCCAATCTTACTGCAACTCGTTTCATTCTTTTACATATCACGACAATGAGATACCAACACTGAACCGAAACTACATTGTCCATTCAAAGAAATGTTAACGATAATAATAAATAATAATTATAATAATTATAATGACAATCACGATGGCGATGACGATAATCAACGGTAATAATGTGGATCGATACGCTATAAAATAAAGAACTCGTCATTTAAACTTTACTCTTTAGTGCACATATCGTCCGGCTATCTCTCTCTCT
>JAIFRP010000130.1:733809-744162 GCA_032403825.1 Odynerus spinipes
TTACGCCGCGACGCGACGCCTTCGGGGTTTCCGCATTCGCAATCAGGAACGCTTAATTAACCGGCGAACAGTGAAGCGGTACCCGCCGTCACTTTCTGTAGGAGCACTCACTCAAGCCCGTGCGCGCTTTGTCGAGATCGATTTGTTATTCCGGTTCGTCCTTGTTGTTACCCAGAGAAACCGTTGCTCTTGTCGCGGTACGGAAAACGCAGCTTCATTGCAAACACAGACGACGTACATACATATGTACCTATGTCTATCTGATCTACGTGCAAATCGAATGGCGCTTCAATCCTTAGAATTTCGTTAATCTATATTAGAAATAATTATTCATTTGGATAATCGTCGACAACGAAAGAACGAAAGCGGTACAAATTGCAATTTCGATTCGATTAATTAGTGTGTTTGTTAGTTGCACGATCAATTTCGATAAAAACTTGCCGTTTTCTTATACAAAAAAGAAAAGCCATTTCCGTTGAATTATGAATCTTGGAAAAGCACATTATTTGAGAGTAAACAATCCCTGAATTCTTTCCACTAGCACTTGCACGTGTAAACAGATTTATCCATAATAAAGTTGCAAGAAGAGACACACTCTATTACCGACTCACGTAAACAACCGCTTTTAACGGAATTTTGGAACAACGTGCCTTTTTACATTTCAAATTGTACAGAAACGACGGCGGCAATCGTTGGATTTCCACGCGAAGGATAAAAAATTGCAAGATAAGTTCGGGACAAGTTCGATTAAAGTCGAAAGCTTGGAGGACACGATTTACAACACACATCTACAAATTCTGGGGTTAAGCGCAACGGGATTTTGAAGTTTACCCGCCGTCGGTGTTCCTCTTAAGCCTCTCGAAACTACAAATTTTGCATATCAATGCGCGTAGACACAGTGTCGCTCTCTCGACTCGATAAACGGCTTCTCCTGCAGCTTCTCCCTCTCTCTCGCTCTCACTCACTCACTCCAGTATGAATGTTCTCATAAGCAGAGAATCTCCATGCGCGCATGCAGTATGCACGCACATCGAGAACTCGAGAAGGATTCGGTTCGTGTGCTGCTTGAAGCAGGCAATGTTGTGCTAAACCAAATCCACCTCCGCTCAGCTTCTCTCTCTCTCTCTCTCTCTCCCCCCCCTACCTTTCAACTTTCTCCTCCTACTATTCCAACCGTGTCCACGACGAGTACAAGCCGGGTTATTGTTTTGCTCCTATCGATCCGACCATAGGTAGGTACACGTTTATCGGACTGGTTTAGCATAGAAGAGGCATTATTCTGATCCAGGCAAGTGATCTCGCATTTGGCCGGTTATCAGTGACGGACCGATCGACTCCCTGCTCCTCTTCCCAGCCTGGTTGCTTGCTCAACGATCGACCCTTTACGGCCGATCTCCCGATCACCTACGGATGGACAAACACGGCTCCGGTTCCTCCCTCGCCCCTTCTCTCACTCTCTCTCTCTCTCTCTCTCTCTCTCTCTCTCTCTCTCTCTCTCTTGCGACGATCAGTCATGCACCACGCCCGAATATCGCGTTTTGTATTTTACTTTTACCTGGACGAGGATAGTCTGCTCGATGAAATATGGAATGTTTAACACATAAATACGATGAATTAGGATCGTGTATTCGGTAGAATTGAAGTAGAAAGCAATATTATAGATTGATTTCATAGTTATAATATGTAACGCTATATGTTGATTTAATAAATGAAAATTTAATCTTTGAACAAATTTTCACGAAAACGATTGGTAAAATTAATCCTTTAAATGTTCACCGAGTGAATGTTTTTGTACCGCGACCTTTTTAGGATAACGAGCGTATACGAAAAGAGTAAGATCGATAAAACGAGAGAGGGGAAGGGGTATTCGAGGAAGTGCGAAGAGCGTCGATAGCGCTGGCAACCACTACGAACGCTTCTGAAACGCGCGCGAATGGACTCCGACGCGAGAGCTAGCATCGGCAGCAATTGGTACCACCAGCACCACCAGCACCACCAGCACCACCAGCACCACCACGGTTCGAGTACTTTTTCTCGCGCCCTCGTAAGGGCTGTTTACGCTCGAGCAATTTAAACAATAACCCGAACGACCTGGAGGAGTACACGGAACTACTTCAGAACCGTTGTTTCTCCATCGAATCGTTGTTGCGCTACTTGGCATCATTCTATCTCTATCTCTATTTCTATTTCTCTCGTCCCCCCATCTCTCTTCCTAGCTCGCTTGCTACGATACTCGAGAGCAAGGTTGCCCAAGCAACTCTCGAGGACGAAGTTGCGGGAGGTAAATATAATTACGGGTCGCGCGAGATATTGGGCCAGCGGGACACGCGGTTAAAACCGGGGCGCGATATCAGAGACGAAACGAGTTTCAAAGCAGTTTCGAGCTTCTTAACGAAGAACGCGAAAGACGACGACTAACGTGAGCCGGTAGACAGGGCGAAGTCGCTTAATATTTAACGGAAGAGGCCAAAATTTCGAGGACTTGTGGTATCTTGATAACGTAAGCGTGCGCGAGTGCGCTCGGGAAGTACGCTCGATGGAACTGGTAAGAGAGCGATGAGATGCTGAAAAGTAATTTCAAAATCGCGCGCGCGTGTGTGTGTGTGTGTGTGTGAATAAGAAAAAAAGGAGGAGAACGAAGTTACGTGCACGGAAAGACGACTCTCTTGTACACATCCGAACCGCGGTCTCACCTTGATTGAAACACCGTGGCTATTTAAATTGCGAAAGTTTACGAATAAATTTGTATGCTAAGATACACTTCGTGTTTGCCAGAGACAGCAGCGCAGTCCGGTTTTTCTCCTCCCTCCCCATTTTTCTTTTTTCAAGGATTTGCCTAACGAACGACCGCGTGAAAAAAGCTCGAGCGCGCGGCCGAGATAGAAAAAATAAGAGGAAAATGGGAGGGAAGAATCACCTCGAAAATGAAAATGAAAATGAAAAATAAAGTTCAACGCGTACCATCTGCATGTTCTCGAAGATTGTATCGGCGAAGGAAAAAAGAAAGCAATCGAGAATCACCAACGAGTCTACAGATTTGTATACCATCTCGAGTAAAGACGAACTCCCGCGATTTGAGGTGATCTCCTTGATTTCCTTTGCGCTATATCGTTAACTCGTGTACGGCGACTGGTTAAAGAAGACTAATTCCATTTATAGCGAGGTAAGCGAGTCCGAGTTGGAGTTGTCGCCGGTAACGAAGGAGAACACAGAAGGATACGAAGACAAAGGACACGCGGACACGGAGGGGAGGAGAGTATGGGCTGGCTGGCGGCATCGAACGAGTTATTAAGCGAAACGGAGCCTGATGAACTAACCATCCGGTCGGATCTCCGGGCTCTTCTCTCCGATAAGGGTCCGACGAGGAGAGACGCGTGGAAAGTGCTAGCCGTGACGTTCTCAAAGGTGTTTCGAGCGGTATCGAGAGAGCGGGAGATGACGATCTGGCACGTTTCACGCTCACCCCCTTGAAAGCCTTCGAAACTCCGGCAGAACGCATCCCGAGAGGAGAGAGAACGGATTGGCCTAAAGCTAGACGCTGTGCTCTCTACCTGGCATCTATGCCCTTTGTGAGACGCCATACGAGAGAGCTAGCCCGAACGGTTATCGAGAACCAGTATGGATGGTTACATCTCGAATTCACCCACCGTTCTTCGATTCGATTAACTCCTGCGACCATCGCGCGCTCCGTTTCGAACGAGCACGATCGGGACACGACTTATAGGATTGGAAATGATTCTATCGGTATAGCCTTGATCTGTATCATTTCATATCTATATCGTAGGGACTAATTTACGAGCGACAAACGACGTATTAATTTCCATCGATGGTAATTACGACAAAGAAAGACAAAACGAAGAAGAAATATAAGTTATACGCATATGCTTTTTTCTCAGCCGTATGAAGTTACGGCGGGGTGTGGCAACGCGTTGATACTTTGGTACAGAAGTAACGATAAAGATCGAAGAATGACACGCGAGACGACGCCAAAATTTCGTTCGCAAATCAATATGACAATTTACGCGAAAACTTTTACGCGACCATACCACTCGGTTTATGTAATCGGTGTAGGACGATATAAAGCGTGTGGAGAAGGAGCGAGAAAGAGCAAAAGCCGCGCAACGTCCCTTGTTTGTCGCGGTTGAAAGCATCGCCAATATTACGATGCTGACGGTATCGGATGTCCCGTCGGGTCCAACATCGTGCGTTCTTCGGTGTCCGATTACCGTTTATGTCTCAGAGGACCGTCATCCTCCGATTTCGAGGATAACACGAATCCTTCGGTTCGCTCTCTCCTCTCTTTCTCTCTCTCTCTCTCTCTCTCTATCTATCTATCTATCTATCTCTCTCGAAAAGAAGAACCCTTCCTCTACCACTTTCGGTAGATTGCGGTTCGACGTAAGGAGACCTATTCCTTCCTTTTCATCCTTTTCAACGGTCTACTTTTTGCTTCGCTTTCCAAGTAAAGTCCTTTCTCCGATGACAAAAACACCGGAACGATGTACGACTCTTGAAATCGGGAGGAAGGAAACGTTTTCGAGGACTCGGTCTTGTCTTTAAAATCGCTATTACATAAACGGAAATGAAAACTTTACGTGAAATATTATCGAGAATGATAACGTCCAGTGGAAGACCGTCCGGGGCTATGAGATATGAGGAAGTAGGGCTGTTTTCACCTTGGATAATTTAAATCGCTCGCTCCGAAATGACCGATCTTATCTGTGGGCAGAAATTCGTGGCTCCTCCTCCGAGGATATTTCAATCCCCGAAGATGTAGGTCAAGGGTCGGCAGATCTCTCGCGGAAGCGAATTCGCATTTCGGGAGCGTCACGTCGACGCGTTTCAACCTGAGTTGGCAGACTTTAATCGTATCTGTAGGGACCGCTCAGCAGGCTGTCACTCGTCAAGCTCGAATCTCGAATTCGATTTGGTTGCCTTTTCACCTTGCCCCCCACCTCCTGCTCTCTCTCTCACACTCTCTCTCTCTCTCTCTACTCACTCTGCGAGTTCTCCCGATTTTTCGCATCTCTCTCTCTCTCTTCGTCACTTCGAATGTTGAATATTCAGGAAGCGTTCGTTCGATGGATGGTTTAGTCGGTCCGATAAGAGAAGGTGGTGGTAAAGAGAGGATAAAAATGAGAAGACGAATCGGTATGCGAAAAAGAAGAAGCGAGAAGTATTAAGTTCGAGGAAAGGCAAGGAAATTAGCTCTTGCCAGTTTTAATATCCGCTTTATTTTATTTCGTGCGACGACGATCGGCTGGACCCGCGAGTTCCTATTACTTCTCCTTCTTCCTTTTTTTTCACTCTTTACTCCACTTCTTTGGCTTCTTTCTCACCCCATCTCTCTTTCTCTCCTCTCACTCCGCCTTCTTTTCGACTTCTTCCACTTACCCGTATGCTCCGGTACAAAAGATCGTCCGGAGAAATCCAGCAACCAATTTCCTACATAAGGATTATTTTCCACCGAGGGAAATGAGCTTCCTCGTATTTTCTTACCAAACCTTCTACACGTCCTTATCTCCTCTTTCCGAAGGAACTTCTTATTCTAAACGAACTCGATAGTAACGTTAAAGTCGAAAGAGCCAACTAGAAGTGGATCAAAAATACAAATTTTCCAAGATTTTGTCTACTTGTTTCATCGTATACTGACGTATCATAAGGAACGGCCTCGTTCCACATAAAATCCGATGAAAATGTTTGAAAATATTTGTTTACCTTTTTATTACAATCTATTTATCTTTTATCTCCGACATCCCTCCTTTGCCTTCTTTTCGTCTTCTCCGTTTTCGCTTTTGTTCGCTCGCGTCATTAAACGACAAATCCCACGAAACGGGGTCAGGGCACCGTGCCTGCTTTCTCATTATTGCTACGTAAGGGAATAATTAAACGAGGAGATCGTTAGGAAGCTCCTGAGTGGCGGGGCGTTAACTAGAAACTTTGCATCTCCCGATACACCGTGGCCCTTTTCCATGCACGAATTTCATTTTCCATAGAATAGTTTCTTTATAATTTTCGGAATAATTCTGACGCCAATCAGAACAATGGAAAAATCTAAAACAATGTGTACCTACTCATCTCTAATTCTTCTTCTTCGGATTTTGTAATTTAGGAAAGAGACAGAAAATAAGTCGAATGAGTTACATTTGGAGTAAACTGCACCTCCTTTCAAAAGTTCAATATGAAATCGAGGAAGCAAAACGTAGAAAGACGGGAATGGGAAAGCGAGAGAGTGGATAGATGGAAGGAAGGATGGAAGGAAGGAAGGAAGGAAGGAAGGAAGGAAGGAAGGAAGGAAAATAGGTAGACGAAGTGGGCGGAGGATGAAAGAGAGTCACGCACAGGGCGAAAGATGAAGAACAGACCGTTAACGAGATCCAATCAGTCTGGTTGAGAAGATCCAACCGAGTTTGAACTCGAATTTCCTTCCTATCCCACCTTCGCGCGCCACGGGTAGTTAGCATAATTCTGTTTATGAAACTCCCTGAATTCTGGCTCGACTTCTCTCTTTCCCTGCGCCCAGCCCCTTTCACTTCCACCAGAATCGAGCTTGCGCCATACATATTCTTCTTCCATCTCGGTCTTTCTTTCGTCTTCTAGGCAAACTAAATGTACCACTCGCGTGCATTAAATTCGATTTAATCTCGGTTAAAAGTAGGAGAGAAGACAAGACAACGGACGACCAACGGACGACCAACGGACGACCAACGGACGACCAACGGACGACCAACGTACCCTCTCGTTTTTTTCTCTCCTGGACGCGAAGAAACGAAAGAATTGGCGATTATATCGAGGTACGTTATAAAGTTGGATACAGATGTAACAAAAATTATTATTATTATTATTATTTATATTTAGAACGCGAGGGTGCATGATTTAAGTGTAAACACAAGAACCGCACATGCTTGTTCCTGATAACGTTGGTAGCACTCTTTAGAACGTTCGATTGGTAAAGAAGAAAGATTGGAAGAACACGAAAGGTAAATGCGGAATCCATTATCCGACGTCGAAGCACAACGATCGGTATCGTACCGAGGCAGAGCTAAAATACCAGAATTACCGAGCACTATCGGCAAGTGGAATCCATTAGGGTCCAGACAAGATCGTTCATCCCTACCCATCGAGTCGGCGCGGCGCCGAGATTGTCTGGCGATTCCTCGAAAAGCCAAACGTTGCGAAGTGGAAATCAAATCGTGGCGGAATATGCCGATAATTCGTAAAATGCGTTGGGTCGAGGGCGAAAGACAGATGGAGATAGACGGACGGATGGCTCGTGAATTGTTCCGTTGATACCCAGGTAACCGAGACGACTCGGTAGACCAGGTGAATCACTCTCTCCTTCCTCTCTCAGTTCTCGTCGATCGTCCGATTACCACGTTCCCTGGAGGATGGTTGGCATACTCGAAATAACGTAACGTTGCTCAATCCACGCGTACGTTTATGTACCTACCTACATGTGTACATGCAGCCACCTCTGTGTACGCCTACGCATATACCGGCCCCGTGCGTACGCACGTACGTAGACACGACCTCTAATCGTCTCACGGTGAAAGCATATACCTCCTCCTGTTCATCGACGCTTATCGAGGGTCGTTGGTCCGAGCACGAGCGCGCCTAAAGCCTAGCGGCGTTGGCCGCGAGGGTATACACGTCCCTCGTGTTTCCTCGCATACTCATACCCACGTATCTACACACGTAGACGATACGAAGCTACGTGCACACACCTAGATACCTCCTATCCATGTATGCGAAATCGCGAGAGCCAGCGCAAACGTCGCGGAACGGGAGAGGGTGCCGAAGCGGTAGCAGGAAAGGGGTGGCTCGAGGGCTACCTGGAGAATGGTGGTGGGTCGTACTGGTGCGAGAGCAAGGGTCGATGACAAGGCAGGGGTCGTCTCCGTAGCATTCATAGGACGGATATATGCACGGAGACAATGACGATGACGTAATTATGGTCGGTTAGGGTAATATCCCAGAGACTGACGAGGCTCAACAATGGGAACGCGAGCAGAATGGAGGAGGAGATGCGGACACTGTGCGCGTCTATCTCCGCGTAGGTACTATCTGTCGTTATCTTCTCTCACTTCCGCGTACCTCCCACTCCCAGTCCTGCTCGTCTTGCGGCCTAGTTATATCTTCGTGTAACTATGGAAAATCATGTCTATCTGCTTAAGCCAACGTCGTTTCTGCCTACCGGGCGGCTCATAACCGAAACGCCTATCGGATGCGTATCGATAGGACTACTACGCTGCTCTCGGTGTTCGCGCTCTTCACTTTCGAGCGAAGCGTCCTCTTGTCGGATGTTAGATAGGCTTGTACGCGGAATATGGGATACGTTGTAAGGCTTACACGGGTTTTAATCGAATTTCATAGGGAAATCACGTAACAAGCGACGATCTTATATAAGCTTCGATACGTATTAAAGGATGCTGTAGTTAACGAAACGTGGAAAATGTATACCTACATACGAGCGCGCGCGTTCCATTTTATAAAATCAATCGACTTTATTTTTATTTATTTTTTTTTTCGTTTTCATCGCCTGTTTCTATTCGCAAAGAAAAAGAAGAAAAGAAAGAAGATGCTTTTCCCGGCGCTCTTATTGGCAAAAGTATCGCGAAAACGTCATGAAACTATTATACGAAGGCTTATAGGTACCAGTAAGGGGTACCAAATCCAGAACATAATCGAGTATTCCGTGCTATTAGAGATAATTCGAAATCCGCGATTATTATCGTTATAGTTGCAATGGTGCGTTAAGCTCGATTCTGCAAAGGGCGGGCAGACCATCGGTTTCCCAGCCGTTCGATCCCCTATCTCCTTCCGACATGTGCAAATCGTATGTGCACTCTGTAACATCATACGATCGACTTCCCCTTGATTTTAGAACTAGAGACTGATAAGTAGATTTTTTATTATTATCTGACAACCATTCATTTTGAAAGTATTCGCAGTGATTTCGATAGAGTCAGAGAATCGCAATCGCAAATCATAACGATTTATGTTACTTTTTCTAATATATCGACGATAACGAAATAACCAAAATTCAAGCTGTCGTGAATCAGTCCGGAGAAAGGTCGCGATTTTCGTCGTAGCCGTTGCGTCAACGACACGAAACAGACTAAAGCACCCATCTACTACTAGGCTGGCGCGCTCGGGCGATGCTGAATACTCTGCTTCCTGACGAGCTGTCATCACCAATTATAACCCATTCAGTCCTATCGCGAGTTAAATTATCCAGAGACCACCGGGCTTTCCTACTCCCTCCCTCCCCCCCCCGCCCCGGTTACCTCTTTTCCTCTCTATTTTCATATTCTTATGCGGAAAACCAAGCTATACAACTGATTGTTATATTGAATAATCAGTAAAAAGCAATTATTCGTATCTTATATGTCGGCACCAATTAAACCAATGAACAAAACGAAGCAGTTAAAATTGTCGAATTCTGTTTTCGAATTTACGATTAATCAAAGCGAACAATCGAGCGATCAAATACGCAGCGTCAATTTTCAGTTCGTTTTGCAAGGAAATTCGTGAAGCCAACAACGTGATCGCTGCACGGCAAGCTGTTTTGGTTAGCCACCGATCCGAGAGGGGAACAACCTAACGTTACGGTCGGGATACAATAGCTTCTTGATTACGCGTCGCCGGGTCGGGAGAGCCGTTCCAAAACAAATATAAATAAAAAGAGTGGTTCTCCTCTCTCTCTCTCTCTCTCTCTCTCTCTCTCTCCCCCTGCCGAACTAACGCAACACAGTCGACCACTGTCAACGCGAAGGAGCATCATGAGAAAATGAAAGAAGAGTGCCAGGATATCCTGGTACCCAAATTTATCACGGAGCAGTATCTCCACAAATAAGAAAACTCGGCATCGTTAGCTCGGTTCGGTTGCTTCTCCATCTTCTGCTTGTCTTCAATTAATAAATTGAATTAATTGTCTTCAATTAATAAATTTCCATATAAAGTTATCAATATTGATCGTGCAGCGAAAACTGGTTTTGTACCAGTCGATCTATTGCGATATCCTTGAAAAAGCTCGTATCAGCTTGAGACTACGGAGGTGAGTCTTAACGAGCGATGACTGCAACGATAGAGGACGACGACGTCAACGACGACGTCGAGGAGCGAGTACACGTTTATATCAAGGTAGTAGTATCTAAGTATAGCGTGGCAGGCTAGACGGCGGCCACTCTACATAATTGCTAGCTATTGTGCGGTGTGTGTACGCTCTCTCCCTCCTCGGCAACCGACTCTGAAGCTTCAAGCGCTTTCCCCACGGCAAATTTATTTTTCACCGCCGTTCCTAACCTCCGTCAACTCTTGGGACACCCGAAAGAGAGAGAGAGAGAGAGAGAG
>JAIFRP010000130.1:838483-855804 GCA_032403825.1 Odynerus spinipes
TCTCTCGCTCCCTTTCTCTCTCTTTCTCTTCACGGATGGTCTCGTAGGCACTCGAGCGAACGGAACAGACGAAAGTAAAAGAAAGAAGAGGAAAAGAGAACGGAAAGAAAAGCGAGCTTCTCCGTCGTCGTCGCGAACAAGTCCGAGGGAAGGGAACGGAAGAAGAACGAAGAAAAACGCGGCTACTGCCGCGTGGCGTGACTCCGGAGTGGCAATTAGAAGGATTAATGATTCCGTCTTGGGAGACTCTCCCACTTTTCTCTCTTCTCCCTTTTCGAACGGTCGCGGTCGGCCTACTTCTTCAATGTCTTCCTTGTACCGATCTCCTCCCACACTTCTTTTCCTCCTGCTCTTCTTTCACTTCCTCTTCGTCTTCTTGGTCCTCTCGTAATCTTTGGTGCCTCCTCGGCGAGCGAATAGACGAGCGCATGTGAAAGGAGCGGCGCGTAAAAGAGCCGGCTTTGTCGCGATTAAACGAACCTTGTTCGTGTCACGTGCCTCGTTCCTAATACACTTCCTCCTCACCCCTTTCTTCTTTTTTTCTTTACTTTCTTTTTCCATACCTCAGTCAGTCTCTTCTTGCATCGCATGGCAGCGTATGCACGTTGTACATTGATCTTATGTACGTACATACGTGGGATAGGTTCATAAATCAACGTTCTATTCGTTTAGCGCGTCACGTTGAGCAAGCGGCATCTTTGTCCTCTGACGATGAGTACATGTGTACGCATTGTTTTTACGATATAAACAAAGAGATGAGAAAAACAAGAGAGACGAGAGATCCGTTTTAGTCGACGTGGTTCATAATGATTGGTTTTTGTCATTCGGCTGGGGCGTTTGAAGACTCCTAAGTAGTATGTACATATGTATTTACATATGTAGTACATACGTTAGAATATTTGGATAATTTGTTTCTTTCGTAAGCAATTTTTTTACAAATTTTTCTTCGCTAAGAGATCCTCGTTCTTAGAAACCTTTGGGCGAAGACAATTTTTCGCGTCTCATATATTTACTTCCTTTTTGCGTACTTTATATTCGCAAGGATTATCACGAGTGGATTATTTATGTAGCGAATGCGAAGGATTCGCGAGATTGAGGCTAGGTGAAAGAAACATTCTGTTGCGTTTCCACGTCTAATAATTCACAATACCGTTCTTTATGCTACACGTATACACGCGACTGTGTCCCTTATACCTCTTGTAATCGATCATTTTTCGCCTTCAAAGATCAGAATCACTTCGTTTCAATGAGTCCGTGAATAATACGACGCGTATTTGCTTCTGCGAGAGAACATTTGTATGGTAAACATAGAACTGGTTCCTCTCGCGTTAATCCAAAAATATTGCTGCGACATATTGGCGGTAACGTCGAATACCACGGCGGCGTAAAGAATGCACCTGTGGCGAGATATTTTTTAATCTATATTGCTCCTCTTCTAAGAAAGAAAGGTGTACATTTAGATTAGCACGATTAGATAGAAAACATAAAGTTTGTAAACACGACGTAAATCTTCTCGGCTATTTATTAGACGCTGCTCGACGTTTAACAGAATCTCTCTCGCAGCTATCATCGTGTTCTCATTTATACCGTAATTAAACTCTCATCGCTGAGTCTCGTTCGGATTTAAATAATCGTTGCTTCTTGCCGAAAGAGGGAAAGGCGTAAACTCGTACAAAGTACGAGTTCATCATCGTTACACCTTTAGGATGCATTGGACATATCCCGTTAGTAAGATTAGTCACACTTTCTTGTTACTCCTTTCGGTATCTTCTTTTTGCGCTCAATGATACATATATAGGTAGGTAGGTAGGTAGGTAGATAGGTACTTGGTCGGATGGAGAAGACGGCTTTCACGGTTTCATGCAACGATTCGAGAGACGTCTCTGTTAGCCAGCGAAGGGCAGCTTCGTCTTGACGAGAAGACGTTTGGCGGATAGTCGTGACGCTAGCGTGACGACCGACGCGAATCCCGGACGTCTCGCTTTGTGAATCAGTATCTCCGGAACGAACTTTGCGTGGAGAGAAACGTTAACTCTATCTCATAGGAATCCTTTAGCAAATTTCAAAGTCGAGTAGGTCGATTTGGTCGACACGATTAAAAGAAAACATTGTAAGTTTATTCGTTTATTAAAGAATGATGTTGAAATTCGACTATTTAAATTGACACGTTCATAATCCAACTTCATTACTCACTGAAATATAAGCGATTCCGCGAATAAAGTTTTTCTTTTAGATTTTTACGGTTCCAAAAGAGTCAAGAACGTTCACGCATAATAAAACTGTGATTGTATTCTCGAATAAAACGTTCCTCCGTCGAGTACGTATACATACGTATGTTGTATATGTATGTCTGACGAACGATCCACAAAATGGAACGCTCGTTTTCTACACCTACGCGTATTTCAGAGGCCGAGGGAGAAAGAGAGAAACAAAGATAAACGGATAGAGAAAAAAAGAAAAGGAACGAGAAGAGGAGGTGAGTGGTGGATACAGAAATGAGCGGTAGTTTGTTGGGAAGGGAACGGAGGAAACATTTAAATTGTAAGGAATGAGACGGCTACCGAATTGTATACGCTTCGCCGACACTGATGTGGCCACGACAGCTGGACCAGCTCCGGTCGCAGCGCCATCCCCGATTCTTCTCTCCTCTCTTCTCTCTGCTCGTTCCACTTTATATCTTTTTTGATCCCTCTCTCCATCTTCGGTCTTTCCTCCGTTTCTCTCTCTCTCTCTCTCTCTCTCTCTCTTTCTCTCTCGCTCTCTCTCTCTCCCCTCCCCCTCCCCGCCCCACACTCTCTTCCCGTCTTCTTCCTTTTGCTCTCTATCTCGTCTTCTCGAGTCTGCTTCGCGTGCAAGCTAAACACGATCATTTATATCGGTAAACTCGTAACTGTCGCCCACCACGACCGTGATTTACGTACTCTACTGCGATAGAGAGGATTAAAGAGCCGAGTCGACGCGAGGATCGGGAGAAAAAGTACGTTTTTGCTATTTTAACGCGTCACTATCGAAAAAGAGGATCCATCCAGTTCTCCATCTTCGAAGATCGTAAAAGCAAATGATCTATAGCGTGTGATTTCAACGGATAAAATAATGTGTTAACGATCCCGAAGTCTATTTGTCAGACGCTATGGATATAATCGGTAAACCTTGTTGTTCGATGATGAAACGATAGATGGACCATATTGGAAATGAATTAATGAAAACTCTATATAGGAATTCTTTGCGAATTTTCTTGTTCTTCGCGTGTAAAGTTAATCTTTTCGATACTTTTCTTTTCTATCGACAATAATACCCTCTCGGTCGATCCCGTCTTAGGGTTCTATTTTTATCCGTGGATAAATTCTTGACGCTTCGAGCTCACCTTTTACTTCGCCACGCGACCATCTTGCACATTCACCGTTTAACACAACATATACGACTAGGCGCGTAACGAGCATACACACTTGGCACAGCCAAAGCTACGTTCACGCGTAATATCTGCGTATTTCTGCGCGTCTACGTTTATGTGCGTGCAAATATGTATACATACATAGGTATATGTATAAATAATACGTCGTGGCGCTTAGACTTTCATTTAGCGGTTTAGCTCATCGCAAAACGACGAAGAAAATAGGAGGAATGGCGCGGACGTAGGGAAGCTCCATGGCGCTCCGATGCTGCTAACTCCTCGACGCGACGGTGCGCGAATATCTCCCGCGAGCGAGCTTTCGTCCCTTCTTGCAACGCGCCGGTCGAGCTTGGCAAAACGTCGTCGTTCACTGTCGCTAACACTACGAGCTAAATATACTTCCTCCGGTACGACAAAAAGGTGGAGGGGGGAGAGAGAGACAGTCTCTCTCATTTTCTCTCTTTCTATCTCACTCTAGCTGTTACTCCTTCTGTATACATTTTTACCTACGTAGGGACGAAATTCTCTCTCTCTCTCTCTCTTTCTCTTTCTACCGACACAACACGGACCTCCACGTTCGACTTCTACAAGTCCTCCCAGTTGAATACGATGACTGACAAAAGGAGATATCGTGTTTCTCGCTATCAGTCTCGCCACATTATCGCATGACACACGCATAAAGGTTGCATCAAATTTCGGACTGGCAAAGAGAACAAATTCGTGAAATGATCCACGAGATTTCAAATCGTATTGGTTTATAATAACGAGCGAACGACGCATTTCCGTATAATTAAGCTGACACGGTTTAACGACGTATGTACCTACGAGCTAGTCGCGAAGCTGTGGTACCGGGTTCGGGACAATGCGAACGCATGGAACGCCTCGAACGGCGCGTCGAGCGGACGGATGAAAACGAACGAGAACGAACTTGTCTCGCGTGTCGCGTTGAAATATACGCCGCTCTCGTTGTCCGTCCGCCATTATTTCGCTTCATATGTCTACATAGATACTGCCCCACCTACCTATGTATGTACTTAAGTATTCGTGTACGTCAAGCTCTGTGCATTCTTCGTAAAAACTAGAGCTTTGCTGACCGCGACGTAGCAACGATTTTTTAATCGTCGCCTCTCCACTTTCCCTTTTATTATATCCGTAACTTCTAATACTTTAATTTATTCATTATTTTTACTAAAATCTATCTTTTTCCTAAGAACTTTGGAAATCACACATTTCACTCGTTTTATTCCAGTGGATATGTACCTATGTACACTGCCATGTACATCGATATGTATGTAGTTACTTAACGAGCACGCGTGTATTCGCACAAGAAGCAATAGTGGTTTTCTCAAAGAGCAAGAACGAGACGATAGAGTCTTTGAATCTAATTCGATCGATTCTCTTTAAACGGAATGAAGGACAAATTGATACGTCGACTTGTGGGATCATTAAATTTAACGACGTGTTTACGGGTGCAGTTAATATGCGTTATACTCAGCAGTTATCGTAAAGTACGTGGCGAGCGTTGCTTGCGGAGGTGGCGGTGGCGAAGGCTGATGTATTTACCGATGGACCTTGTCCCAAGGTGGTTTCAATCGGAAACGAAGACGCGCGCGCGTTCACGTTGGAGGATCGATTGCATGCAATCTGTCGGTATCGCTTTGAGATGCCCCGAGGTCACGAGTAAATAAACGATGAGACGTCGATGCATAGTTCTCTCTCTCTTTCTCTTTCTCTCTCTCTCTCTCTCTCTCTCTCTCTCTCTCTCGCTCGCTCGCTCGCTCGCTCCTGCTCTCTTGCTTTTAAAGCATAGTAGTGGTAGTATCGGCATTCAGCATCGACATCACAGCATGGCTACCAAGAGGAGCGCCAGCGGGCATTGCCGGATAGAGTCTCCCTTTCGATTATACTCTCGATTATACTCTACCAAAATTCAGAAGTAATGTCACCGAGTAGGAAACGTCGCGTATCGCTTTCGTTTAATTTTCTTTCTTTCTTCCCTCTCCTTCTTTTTCTTTATTCTTTTGCTATATTCTTGCATTTAAAAATTGTAGCGCCGCTCGATCTATTAAATGGAAAAAATTGATAGATAATAGCGTTTGGGTGGACCGTACGATCTATAGATTCATCTTTTCCTCTATAAATCGTGTCTCGAAAATATATTATTAATATATCGAGTCTTCATTCGTGTAATTACAGCATACTCCTTTTATATGTGTAAATAAATTTCATTAATTCTTTGACTTTTTCAAGGAAATTTTCTTTCTAGAAGAAGAAGAGATAAGGAACTCCCTGCGGTCGTGCGTAAAAACAAGAAGAGGTAAGTAAAAGACTTAGCATAAGGAAATTGGATAAAACGAATCGTGCATTTCTTCTTCGAATTGACATCGCTAATAAATGGAAGGAAAGAATTTCGAAGAAGAAAAAATAAGGTAACCCTTTGTATTCTCACGACGAATCAGCGATTTATCTTTTTCTTGACTTTATCGAAAAAGTTAGTCGTCCGTTTTTGTGATTTTGGCGAGGGAGCTTTACTTGGAAGTTTCGAAGAGAAGTTCAGCTCGTCGAAAAATTTCTAACGACGGTGTAGCATGTGATTAACCGCGGAAAAAGCGGTCGTTAGTGGCATCGGTGGCTTATTGTTAGTAAAGGAGCGGGTAACCGTGCCTCCGTGAAAGTTAGCATCGAGCGTCTTGGCGCAAACTTTGCCGTGCTAACATTTTTAGTCATACCTACCTTTTTTCGTTTCACCGCGTCTTGGCGTAGTACGCGAAACCAAGTAGGTACGCGAAAACTTTAGCCGAGCACTTCGGCTTTACTCGGGAGTGTCGCATCTACGATTTCGCATTAGCCGATTTTGCTCGGCAAGTTTTCTTCGCTCGTGTAAAAAATCTCATGCGCGACATTAACGCCGTATTTTCGAATCCTGATGTTCGAGAAAACGAGTCTAAGTCGAATATCGAATTTCGGGCCGGAATACAAAATGTACGCGAAAGTTAAATAAATGTTAAAAGTGGCCAGGATGAGGTTAACTGTAGTCAGATAATAAAGAAATTGCAATAAAGCCAAGATCGCAAGAGGTTGCAATTGCGATCAAATGTTTCGCATGGACTACGCTAGCCGATCGATACATGTGTACATACCAACACACTCCTCCAATCGAGAGACAAAAATCTCTCTGTCTTTCCAAAAATGACTAAGGGGTTTCTTGAAAAAAGAAAAAAGAAAAACGACGCGGGGCCAGTTCTATCTTTGTCACCGCGTCGCGTCGTTTGTTCTTCCATGTTTTCGATTCCGAGCCAAGTCCATCGTCTTATTGTTAGTTTATAGAAAAAGCTTGCGTTTCCGTCCACGGAAAATATCGAAACGTCGTAGAATTTTATCCATGCTTCGTAACGAAGAAATAGAAAGAAAGAAAAGCGAGAAAAGAGGAAGAGGAGAGGGTGGGTTTAGAGAAGGAGGGAAATAGAGGACAATGGAGATCGTCGCGGTGGCTGCCGACAAGCGGAAAGCAATAAAACGAGAAACGCGGTAGGATTCGAAATTTCTCTTCATTAGCGAGAAACCGGCATTGTTCTTTACCGGCGAAAAATGGAAGTAGAAAAATGGCGATGTACGTTTCCTCTTCGGTACACTTCCGACCTCGGTGAAAGAATGAAACGTGAAAAAAAAGTTGCTGCTAGCTACTACAGAGATCTCTTTGAAGGAATAAAGAAAAGAAAGAAAGAAAGAAAGAAAGAAAGAAAAAAGGAAAGTTAGGCGGGAAGGAGGAGAAACAGAAAGAAAAGGAAGGGTGGTAGCGTGTCGGCGGTGGACGAGCGAAGGGGTGAATTACGAGGGAGGCTTTCGAATAGCAGTGGTCGTGGCCTCGCGCAATTTCTATTGTCGAAACGTCATGGTAACTCGAAGAAAAAGAAATCCTGGAAATCGAATGAAGAAGGCGGAAAAAGAAGATGGCGGTAGTCGAAACGGCGCTACTACTTACAATTAGCTCGACTACTTTACCCGTGGTGGCGACGGTGGTGGTACTCGTTGAACGAGGAAGGGTAAAGAGTCGACGAGTCGCTAACTCTTGCCAGGTAAGACTAGCGCCAACTTTTCCAAGGATCGCAATTGTTTTTCCGCGCAGCACATATCCTTGTTAAGCCAATAAAACGAGAAACAATATGTGGGCGTTTATTTCAAAAGGATCGGTATTTAGACTCGACATCTATCGATAGAAACTGATATTGTTTTATTAAAGAAAAGAAAGTTTTTACGGTATACGGTATGCGTCTTTATTCGGGCGTGAAAAGAAACATTCGAACCGCGTTGCGATGATACAATTGTTAGAACTCGTCGCTGTTTATTTATTACGACGTAGGTTTTCACGACATTAAAGTAGATCGGTATACCTCGATCGCATGTCACGCACGCAACACACACTACGATGCGATCCTCGCGCGACATTCGCCTATAAATAAAAAAGAGATTTTTAAGATCAAGGAGGAACTACATACATATGTACATATGTAGTTAACTAACGTTAAACGACGTCCAACGTTGCGAGAAGTTAATACATATGTATGTATGTGTACATACGTCGAATTTTTGACGGAAAACATAAGAAAAGGAGTGTAGAAAGGGCTGCCCGACGCTGCAGTCGAGTGCCAAACGAGTTAAACCGTTCTCGCTCGTTGAAAGTTAGCTCGCCTTTCCGTTCGGCTTCGTATCGGTAGCAACGTCGAAAGAGTTACGACTTAGGTATAACTCGCGAACGTCGTTTTTCGCTTCGTCGCGCAATTATGCGATCGATATCGCGTGCGTTTCGATGGATAAGCGCGAAGCATAAGCTGCGCGGTAAGCGTGTTAAAGCACACGCCAGAGAAGCCGTAAGAGTTTTCTCATCGCCGGACGTATGTATGTATGTATGTATGTATGTATGTATGTACGTGCGTGCGTGCGCGCGCGAACAAAAAAGACTTTGTGATATGGACTAGAATAACAACACCTCCAATATAGACTCCTTTCCGACGGAATTCTAAGAAGCGGGATCGAGAGACAACCGGCGGATAAAAATTTCGTTGTATGTATGTACCTGAAGAGTCACTCCAAGGGAAGCGTCGTCGATTACCTTCTATGGACTACTCCTTTCGTATCGTCTCGCCTAGCTTCTTTTTTTCTACTCTCCGCGGTTTCGACACGACATCGACACGTCGAATGTATTTTTATATTGATGCGCCTGGCTCGTACATACAACCACGATCTCAGCTTCTCTTTCCAACGGCAGTTTTAACGTCGTTATTTAGTTACTTATTTTCCATTTCTTTCTTAGAATGAGGGAGAACTTGGCGTAAGAAAAGATGTTTTCTTGCGAAATCTCGTTACTTGTTAGTATTCACTTCGTTGTTGGAAGTATGGGCGGTTCGTAAAAGCGGTAAGGGTGAGGGTATATGGAAGGTCTCTTTGATCTCGACTTAAGGACATTAAAATCGTTCGCTTCGTTTGTCCATGTCAATTCGACGTTCTTATATTTCTTCTTCTCTTTCATCCTTATGATTTTTTTCCTCCAGGCTACGGACTTTATCCTCGCCGTGTGCTTCTCTTTCGACTTTTCCCCCCTTCTCGCTCTCTCTCACTCTCTCTCTCTCTCTCTCTCTCATATTCTCCTTCGTGCGAATGAAGAAACAATAATAGGTGTATGTACATACAACCGGCATTGTTAGCGCTTCATCATTATCTATAGGGATTCTTGCCTCTATCCGCCTATAAATACATATATGTATGTCTTCTTCTTTCAGCTATCTGCTCGTTTACATTACTCATCTCTCTCTCTCTCTTTCTCTCTCTCTCTCTTTCTCTCTCGCACATCTATTCACCATTTTCACAATATGACAGGAAACAAGAAAACAATGGTATAATGCATGTAACGACGCTTTCGGGTTCCGCCGTTACCTTCGTATGTAGTTACGATTATACGAAGCGAAACATTATACATGCACGCGCTTATAGCTATAATCATAAGTGCACGTTGATCAGCGTCCGTTCTAAGCGATTTAGGGTATTAGCAACGCGAGACAGCTTTCGCGAATCGTAAACGAAGGGGCTGCTTTAATGGCGTAGATATATGTATGGCGATTATCGTGATAGCTGTTGTACTACGCGCATTTCAACAGGGAAGATTTCGCACGTCGACGAGCAAGGACACGCTTCGTTTCCGAGCGACTCTTTTAGACTCGGGAGAGATCCCAGGATACTAGTCGGCGGGATGCTGAAACAAAAACTACGCGTTCGTTTAGCTTGCTAATTTAGTTTCTCTCTTCCGTTCCCTCCTCCACCCATCTTCTCTCTTCTCTCTCTCTCTCTCTCTCTCTCTCTCTCTGTCTTTTGGTTGAGTAAGTGAAAAATTTAGTGGAGATCAAAAGAAAAATTGCTTTTCGTGTGATACGCGCGCGAAAATCACGGACTACCTTCGTTATCCATTGTGGCCAAATTTGGAAGAATTCGCCGAATTTAATCCTGTTCCGATGAATTCTCATGTGTCAAAGGAGTAAACGTACGAGAAATATTGAATTTGGACTTTTTCTTGAAGCCCTTGACGTTTTACGACAGCGCCAATGACATTTTTTAATGTATACTTCAATCGAACCTTTAATTAAGATGTTACTTCAATACGTCCCTCATATGATTTACATAAATCGATCGCTTTATCTTATGGTTATGAATTTAACGTTTATAAAATTATCAAGTTTCATTGAATCCTATAATTTGATATATTTCAAGGAACGATTCTAAAATAGTCGATCTGTCTGAAAATACGAGGCCAAACGAGGATATAAAAACTTTTGTCTGCCTCGTCTCGTCTCGATCGTCACTTCCATCTGCTGCGCAAACACGAGATACGCGAGGCTGCACGCTAGCACTCACACGTATGTATATTCGCGGGTATTTCTCGAGAACTAATTCAAATTTATAATACTGCCGGTAGCGTGTGAATTAATATTTGCCGTCTGTGGGCGCGGGCGCATGCAACACTATTGAAATAACGAAGAGAACCGTCCACGATGGTCGGTAGACGGACAGGAAGAGAAGTTCGGGAGAGAGAGGGAGAGAGTCTTTCGTCGTCGTCGTCGTCGTCGTCGTCGTCGTCGTCGTCGTTCAATGTCCACCCCTTTCGGCAAACTCGTAAAACAATAAAACGACCTTTCGTGTATGTTCGCGAAACGAACTTCGTGCGCGAAAGGTTCGTGCAAAAGCGATCGGCTTGATTCTATGCGCGCCGCGTGTACGCATGCATACGCGTCTCACGTACGTACGTATATACATACGTATATATACATACCCATGTATACCTATACGTAGAAATAGGTACCTATATGTTCCCCGTTTCATTTCGTACAACGAGTTCCTATCTTCGATCGATTTGGTACGCTTAGGGAGTAGCCGGAAGGGCACGCGATTAAATAGCGTATCTCCGCGTATAAATAGAATTATCCTGGCCGGCTGCGAGTTCTCGCACCTTTATTTATCGTTCCGCTTCGCCGGATAGAAGAGTCGATACTCGATCGCGAAGAATTGTTACGTTCCCTCTCAAAAGAGAATTGAAAAAATTACCAATGAAAAATGCAATAACGATCGATTTTCGTATTTCTCTTTCATATTTCTAACGCGACTATGCAAATGCTATTGTACGAAACTAAAAGGCAAATCGAAAGTTTCTTCGTAGTTTGAACTTTGAAACGTCCAAGATAAAAGCGATCGATATTCGTATACGTAAGTACTTGGAGAGCCACTTTTAAGGAGTCTATGACGGCGCCTATGACGTACCTACCTACATCCTACTTTTACGTCCGATCAAGTATTCCTACGACTATAGTAACGTCGCCGTAACGTGTACGTTATTCGAGACGTCTTCGACGTGTGCGTGGATGTTGACCTTTCCAATCGAGTGAACTTTTGCTTACTGGCTGCCTCGTTCGCTTGGATTTCTTTCTCCATCTTTGTCCTTTCTATTTCTTCTCTCGGGATGTAACGACAGACCGAATACGTTTATACGCGAAATTTCGAATTAATAACGATTCAAAAACCAACGGCTATGGTTGAATAAGTGGTGCATAAGAGGGGCGGGAGACAGAAGTTGTTACAGATTACCGAAGTAAAAACTTACCAATTATTTTTCGTTATATTAATGATACAGACATTATACTACTCAAATGTGATTTATGTTTGGCTTGGCAATGCGTTCCTTCGACTGGTGAACATTAATTTATTTAACCATAGCACGTACCTATTTGTTTTGCTCTTTTCGCCGAGTACTACCTAGGTACTTCTTCTTTACGACAGTCTGCACGCAACAACGAAGGAATAAAAGTAAGCTCGATATTTGGAGAATATAATATAAGGAGAAGAGCACGAGAACGTTTTCGTTCGCTTCGAAACTTTTTCTCGAACATCCGCAGCATGTAATCGCATCGCTATTAATGTAAACCCCTCCCGAGCTTCTTGCCTCGGCCGATTCTCCGACGCGTCATAGGGTTTCCTCTTTTCTCTCGGGTCTTTTCAACACCTCGTTACGTTGGAAATCTTTTCTTGAGGTTTCCACTAACGATTTTATAACAACGCGAGTCGGTAATGTTTCTTCGTTTTCGAGCGAGAAATTCTTTCCTCGCAGAGAAATAAGGGTATCCACTCGGAAGAGCGAGAAAAAGGAATAAAGAGAGTGATGAGTAAGAGTGNNNNAGAGAGAGACGAAAAATACTAACAGGAGATAGGGCATTGTAAGCGTATTAATCGAAAATGGCATTCCAACGAGGTCGTTCCTTCCGTGAGAAGAGAATTCAAGTACTTTGGTACCTCGAGTCTCTCAAGATAGAAGATATCGTACTCTTATCTCGTTCCGTATAATTAACAAGAAACGCATAAGATACGGTAAGAACTTCGGACCTTAAGTCCGATTAAGAACGATTAAGCGAACGATCGGTTAGTCGACCGAGGAAGTAAAAGTCTCGACTTCACGGCTAATTCGATTCTAGCTTTAAACGGTAAATTTCAAGTAGGTGTGTAGGTAGGTACGTCGTAGAGAGCAACGAACCGCTCGCTCGAATCACTTTAATTAATTATATAGCATTTATTCGCTTTGACAGATACTCTCGCTGCCGATGTAACACTATACGTATTTACCTTTTATTTTTAATTCGGATAATTATTCTCACCGAAAACGGGTTTTTTCGCTACGATTTCGACCTGTAGAAAAACTTAATATTGGAGCAAATAAGTAAGAAGAGTCGCACGATGCAACGAGGATACGGTGGAACGTGGAGGCACTTTTACACTCGTAGACGAACTAATTTACTGGGATTGTTTATCGCGCACATCGGTACTTGGACTTTCGCGTGCTTCTCTAGCACGGTTGGAAGGGGGTAGCCTTTGAAATATCCATCGGTCGAAACATCGACGGTAGAATCGCCGCCACCCTCACTCGGAAACAGAACATTAAGGACAATCAATGATCTCGTATTCTGAACATTCCGAATGGACGATCAATTATGCAAATGATCGTTTCGGACGTGACCCGTGGCGGGCGCTACGGAACGTTGCGTCAGGTGGCACGAAACGTACGGCATATGCCGGTAATGTTCACCGTTGGTTCCTTCCTCGGCTCATGACTCCGTTCATCCGTCAAACTCTCGTCTCTTCTACTCCCATATTTTTTAATTCGTTCCTTCCTAAATTTCGTTTATTTTCTATCCTTCCGATATACTGCCGCCTATCTTTTGTGCGAAAGATATCACAAAACCATGAATGTTAGGTAGGTACCTACAGACTTCTACAATTTCGTCTAAACGCATGCGAATGCTCGAAAGCTTCCGAAAACAGAATATCTAGCGGATATCTTTTTCAAGGAGTCACGCGTCAATCCGAAAGAACGCGGATGCTCTATTCGAAAGAATATTCTCGAGATTGAGAAAGATGAGAAAGATGAAGCGAGGCGAAGAAGAAACGGTATCCCGAGGATCGTCCCGAATTTACTGCTCTGATCGTTCCGAGATCACGCGAGTGGGTTATTCGCGCTCTTGCTCGAGCGAACGTCGATCGTTCAATGTCCCAACTAACCCCACCACCCCGGAGCCGGCGGAAGTGCGCAATTAATTATGCCAATTGATCGAGTGGGTATCGCTCCCGTACGGCCATGCATGTTAATGTGCGAAAGGACATCTGTTTCCCTTCTCCGTTTACCCCTCGTTCTCGAGCCTTGCATGCAAGCCCCCTCCGTGCGCACCGCTTTTACGCGGCCGTACGCGCACGCGCGCGTACATGGGAGCCATAGGCACCGGGTTCGAGGCACCCTGGCAATTTTTATGCGCGCGCTTCTCTCTTTTTCTCTTTTCGCGGTTATATCGACGTATCGAAAACAACGACGCCGACGATGAGAGTCTGGATAAAGTTGGTAGCATGGCTGATTTGTTTCAATGAATTCGTAACCTTTTAAAAAAGCTTCTTTCAAAGGTTACGAATTCACGAATTCAAAGCTTCTCGAGGACTGTATAGGTACAAAGGAAAGAGTCAAAAGAGTAACCGATGGACGGAAACTAAAATTTAAACGCGTTTTTCGCGAACTATGACTGTGCCGCTGTTAAGCGGAAGAAGCCTCATCGAATAGCAATGTTAATCTAGTTCCCGACGTAAATTTTCTCGTCTATTCTCCATCGATTCGCCGAAAGATCAAGATAAAGAACATTGAAATGCAAGCTACATACGCTACTATGTATAAGGAAGTAAAGGGCAAGTATACGTATAGTAGGTACAGGGGCACGAGTCTAGAGAATTTCAATTATGATAATTAGAATCTATGCTTCTATGCTTAACCGCAAACATACGCGACATTTCCGCCAATGCGGAAGCGTTCGTACCGAAACGATGCGCGCGCGCGCGCACACACACACACACACACACACACATCCGAATGCTCTACGCGAGCGCAAGTTAACACGTGGCGCATTTACACGGCTCGGCCTCCATGGGCCTTTACATCGCGTGTACGGGCATACATAGGTTATATGGGCAGGACGTATATAGATACCTACATACGTACGGTGCAGGAGAGATCAGGTGGATTCACAATAGCGTCTATGGGGTGGATCAGGATGTTCCCGAGGTCCGAGAACATATGCTGCGGGTTTTTCCGGGGAACCTTCGCATTGCATGCTCGGCTCTCCCCGGACGCGTTCCCCCGACGCGCCCCCGACGCGCCCCCGACGCGTCCTCGACGCGCCACCGACGCGCGGGCGTCGCGACGCACATGTGCCAAAAGCATAGACACGAACCCGGCAACCGTCCAGTTCCTGGCCTTCCACGTCGTGTCCTATTGTGCGTTCGATGCTGGACGACTCGCGTCGAGACGCGGGATCATCAGTGCTCATTGTCAACGACTAATCGAATCTGACACCACCGACCGAATCACCGGACGCCAACGACCTCGCTCTCGCACCCTTCTCTGCCCCTATTCGGCCCAGCTCTACAGAGGGCGAACGATATTACCGGTGCATTGCCGTATTCCCCACTACTCTTTTCCAGTGAAGAATTTCATAGTAGCTACTATATTTTAATACTTTCATTTTCTTTAAATTTCTCGTTAACCCGATATCATCGTCGTTAGTCGTTCGATCGAGATTGGTAGGTACGCAGCTACGACGGATCATTCGAATGGTATGAAATATTAAATTTATACAATTATTTCGTATCTCAGGAAAAGGTAGGCAGGTATACACGTTAGAAACGTGGATATATCGTATAGATAACACCACGTACTCGGTTGCATAATATCGTCCTATCTTTAACACGAAAAGAGTGCGACTAGATCTTTCGAGTGGGAGAGAGCTTCTCCCAATTTTAATTAATTAGATATCCGATCATCCAGTTCTTCTTTCTGGATCCGCTCGACGATGTAGTCGCCGCCGCGGCCACTTGATTAATCAATAATGTCGAACGAATAATTAGCAACGAATGAGTCATCGAGGGCTTTTCGTTAGCTGTTACGCTTTTAAAATCTACATACGGTAAATTATAATTGTCATTATTATCGATACTCGTTATCCTCGACGGTTCACTATTATTACTCGCCATTAATATCATTTTCAGTAAATATCTGTCGTAAATACTTCGTTTTTGTCGTGCAATTATTATCCGGGGTTTTGTATTGTATAATGTTAATTCTAATGGTCTAATTTTGTTTTTAGGTAATGATAATGCAAGTTGTACGACCGCGATACTGGGATATATAAAGTTGGTATGGTTGAAAGGAAAGAGAACGTTAATGAGGTCACGAAGAAGGGGCGACAGCGATTCATGGAACTGGCTCGTTTTGATTTTTACGCGATCGTGCGACAAAGCCATTTTCAGAGGTTCGCGTTCGTACGACTCCCCACGCGAGTCTTTTATGGGATATCCATGAATGAAGATCAAGGGCCTCAACGGAGAGTTTTAACCTTTAACAAGCGCTGTCACGTAGGTACATACCTACACGTATGTACATACATACCTATATACCGTCTCGGCACGCGTCTCACTCAGCGTCTCTTCTCAGATATCCTAAACGCTTCCTCGTATCGTAGATATTATTATTTTATATTTCATTGATCCGCGTAAAAATGTTATAACCGACCGTTCGAACAACGGCAACGCGACGCGATACCTCTTTTTTTCTCTTTCCCGTTCGAAAGAATTTCCTAGCGCAAGTACGCGTAACGTGAATAGGTAGGTAGGTACGTGAAGTTCGTTGTCGCGTCTCGTAAAGGTATTCTTAATGCTAAAGACCACCATATTCCACGAGAGGCAGGGTCTTTCTCTCTCTCTCTCTCTCTCTCTCTCTCTCTCATAATGTGCTTCCGCGTGTGGTAGCTATTAAATGACCGGTTACACGGACCGATAGGCGGTACCACGCCGGTGTCGTGATCCCACTACGGTCACCTCCTGGAGATAGAGCACCCGCGGGAGTCTCTTTACAAAGAGACTTCTCCGGTTCTGCTCCCCTTCTTTAAGAAGTCGTATCGAATCGAAGCGGAGTCCCAATGGAAATTGCGATTCGAAGATATAGCAAAGGTGAGATCATGTTCGCGTACGAGTCAATTTAATTGATCCTGCTGCTATCTAACCATTATGCGGCGATACAGAAGATTCGATCGCTATTCGCTATTGAAATCAAGTAGGTACCTACCTCTGTGTATAACTTTTGCTAACTTTTTATATCAAATAAACGATAATATTGAAAGCGCAAAAAAGTTCGTTCGCTCCTTTCGAAACGCTCTTCCTAGATTTCTTATATGGTAGTCGCACTAGCTAGCCGACCGATGAGATTCCGTACGGAGGTACACGTTCCAAGTACTCGTTATCTTTGTTAATTGGTGGATACGGTTCGTTGAATGTAGCTTTTTCTCTTACAACGTTGTGCGCATAAGGACCGCAAGAGAAGATTTTACTTTGCGGTAACCGGTTCTATGCTCCGGTAAACGCGTAACCGTTGCTACCTGCCGCGGATAGAAAATCCAAGGAACGCTCTTCTCCCTCGTCCGTTCTTATCTCTTACTATTTTTTTTCTTTCTCGTGGGGCTCCACTCTCAATATGGAATTACGAAGTAGATGGATATCACTCGATAGGAGATATGCGCGGTTTCTATCGCGTCTATTCCTCTCCTTATCTTTTTTCCGCAGCAGCTCGAATCGAAAAAGCGTTTCCGAATCTCGAGTGACTGTCTACTCGTTTGGTTATCCTCTGAAATTATCTATGTATGTGTGTATATATCGCTCTCTTTCCTTTCTTTCTTTCTCAAGCTCGTGTGTGCACCTTTTGACATACCAACGTCCCTTCCACCTCTTCTTACACGAGACGTGCTGATTTTATCAGATAAAACTGTTTTCATCCCTCGTCAAGAAATTCGCCTCACGTATATTCGCTGCT
>JAIFRP010000130.1:861811-892479 GCA_032403825.1 Odynerus spinipes
GGGAGAAAGTAAAAGAAATAAAAAGAAGAAAAGCGGGTGTCGTGACAGCGAAGTGTTTCCGATTATACCTGTCGTTGTCGTTGTCGTCGTCTACCCAAGACCCCGACGATATTACCCTGTTAGTTCGTCGATTCAAGCTACTTTGTCTCCTTTTCATTACATCTTCGATCGACGTAATGGAGTGACGAAGAAGTAGGAAGGAAGTTTCGTACTTCCGATATGTGCTGATCTAACCGCTCGACGAATGTCAGTTTTATCGGAAAACTTTTTTCAGGGGGAAACGACCTCATCGAAAACTGTCCGTCTATTAGAAATTAATATTTTTTGAAGATCCAATCGCTATCCGATAAAACTATCGCGATATCAACGATACATTCCAATTCGGTCGTTAAAGCGTGTTAGAAACGATTTAACGTACGGTTGGATGAAATTAATTGATGCTCGCGTTAGAAAGAGTGGGGAGGTTCTCGCGCGCGCATATTCACTCGTCTGAACATAAGCGGGCATTTAGCCCTTTCTTTTTGCGTTTTTCCGGAGCGCGTTCGTTGAAAGAACACAAATCGCATAGAGTCTTCGCTCTCTCTCTCTCTCTCTCTCTCTCTCTCTCTCTGTCTATATATGTATATATATACACATATACATATAATACATTTTTTTTCACCTTCCTCTTCTTCTTTACTAAATTCGCCCTTAACCTTTTCCGCTTAACTCTTCTTTTTGACACCCGTCTCGTTAAGCCCCCACGCGCTTTAGTCGCGCAATTATCCGTGTAAAGGGTATGTTACCGCGGCAAAAAGACTTTAATCGCTTTGACTTTTACGCGGTAGTGCCGGCGAGCGAGTTCCAACGTCGAAGCATCGACCCTCGCTCGGCTTGCTCGCTCGCTCGCTCGCTCGCTCACCGATCGTCTACGTAGTAGCTACCAAAGACGCGGTATATCGAAGGATGGATATTTTGATAGGAAGCCAGACCGGGCCACTGGATCCATTAGCCGGCCTCTTTCGTTTTTGTAAGTCAAGCTCTTCGTGTTGCTTTTTCTTTTTCGCTCGGCTCGATACGTTGCTCCTGCCCTCAATTTTCCTCTTCCTACGTTCGTGTCGAATGAATTTCAGAGCGTAAATCCTTTTTTTCCTCAACACGTAACGCGTTCATCCAATTCGGGAGAGTTCATTCTAGAATTACACCGACAGATACTCTTACGAACTCTTCTTTTTCTTCCGATATACCTGTCACCAAAATGATACAAAATACGATGCGATACAATGTTACGCTGCATCTATAATATTATTTCAAAGATTCCAAACGCGTCTGAGTTAATTCCCCACTTGTGATTCGACTTTTGTTCTTTGATTGCGAGTACATTTCGATTTGCCGAAAGAATTACATAGCCACGGACTCGGCAACGTCGCCTTTACACAAAGTTAAGATACCTATATTGTAAAAAGAGGGACCAATCAAGTGGGTCATCTTATTATCATCCCATCCAGAATCCTTGAAAAAAGCCGGCCGATAGCACCAAGGGAATTAGACAAATGGCTGGATAAATGGTAAGAGGTAAGGAATCGCCAGCTCGACGCGACGATCAACAGTGTATTTTCGTAATCTATCGAGGATTCTTTTTCTATCTTCTCTCCTCTTCTTTATCCTTCTTGGTCCGTTGTCACGGCTTTCCTTTTTTTAGACGCGCGTACGTAGACGGTGGAGCAGCGATTTCTCGAACCTCGTCCTTTTCTTATGTTTCTCCTTCTTTGACTTTCTCTCTCTCTCTCTCTCTCTCTCTCTTCCTCTTCGCCCCCCGCCCACCCTTCTAACCCATTACCACGCTCGACATCTCGAGACTGCCCCTGGACGTGGTCGAAGTCGAAGGAAGAGCGAGAGAGAAAGGGAGAGAGTACGACCGTCCCCTTGGGATTCCTGAGAGGACTTCGGATAATCCTCGTTCCGCTTCTCCTAAGCGCCTCTCACTTATCGAACTTGTATCTCAACTCCTTCCCGAGGAGAAGGACACCGTATACTCTCGAACCTCACCGATACTACCGGCCTTTAGGACTTTAAACACGATATCGCTGTTTCTATGGTGCCACCTGCTCGACGAGAGACGAATCGAAGGACGATTTCTCGATGCGCTTCCAACTTTGCAATGGGGAGTGGAGGAGATACGATTAAAGGACTATGTATACGTACATACTCCAAGATTCCTTCGTGGTGAAAATGGTTCGACGATTTTCAGGATCGATTCGTGACTTTGCCGAGTTCTTTTCTGTTCTCTTACAAGTAGAAGAGTTCTCCTACTCTATAATCTCTTTTTACAATTACTAGTTCATTCCTTTTGGGTACGCGTTTGAGTGCACGCGCTCGAAGATGGGAAGTATAATATGTTTGATAAAGCGGGAGGCAAGAAAGAGAAAAGTACGAGTTCGAAGCAGGAAAAGCCTTACGTGAAGTCTTATCGCGAAATCGTATCATAAAAGATTTCATAGGTCTTCCCTGTATCCTGCGGAAAGCTGCAACGAAACGATCTCGAGTCCAACGGCAGCTGCTCGATTTCGGCGGAAGCCGAACAAACTGAGAGTCCATGGTGGTGTCGCGCGTAAACTTGTCTCCTCCAAGATTAGCTTCGTTTACTGTCGGCCGTTCAGTCGAGGAATCGTACAAAGAAGCGACAATAACAACGTCGTTGCGCTCATTCGCTGTCATCGTCGCTGACATTCGCGTCGAATTTATAGCATTGTAGGAATGACGAGAACGAGAAGGAAGATCGGTGGATATGACGATAAGAGTGTCCAATGCTCACCGTCTCTCTCTCTCTCTCTCTCTCTCATTTTTTGTCTTCTTCGGCATTTTCCTTTTCCTCCTCTTCCTCTTCTTCTTCTTCTTCTTTTTCGTCTTCTTCTTCTTCTTACTCCTAAATATCGAACCTCCTTCGACGTAAAAACACAATTGAGTCTTGGCGCTAGCGTTCCGCAGAGAGAACAGGGGATGGCTCACGAGGCGTGGTTGTAGAATGCGTGGGTGGAGGAAATGAAAGAAAAAGGAAAAACTGGTGTGGAAATGCGCCAGGTGAGAGACGGCGAAGGAGCTGGATCGTAAACCAGAAGCACCTCTTGGGATTCGTCTTATTCTTTTGTGGAAGGTCGTTAGGGAAGCCGGAAAGAGAGAGAGAGAGAGAGAGAGAGACGAAATAGAGGAGTGCGAAAGGAAAGCGAAAGAAGAAGAAGGATGAGAAGAGAAGGAAGACGATACGAGGACACGAGTACCCGAGTTCTCTCGTCGGGAGGGTTACGTTGCACTCGCTTGAGCGCAGTATAAATCGAGTCCGTTTATCGTTTTATTACCTTAGTAACATTAGCAACTTTAATATTTGTACAAATCGCTTTACCTATTCTTATTCGGAACAAAGAACCACGGCATGTTTTATATTGCGTAAAATCGAAAACCTTATTCTGAAACGCGATCAATTTCACTCGGGATGATTCGCAAGACTGTCGCGAGAGGCTCGTAAAACGTCGATCGTTACCTTCCCCATCGGAGCGAAGTCAGAATTTAGAATCCACGAATCTCCGATTTTCGACGATGACCATCGATCTTTCGTCGAGTGAGATCGATTAAATCTTCGGTAATTGTTATGTCGAGAACGGAAAGGCAGAAACGATCCGCTATAATCGAAGATTTCAATTAAATGGAGCGACGATCTTTCGAGTTTTTCCTTCTCGTTCTCTTTCGTCCGCTAACAAGAGCGGGATATTTCGGAGTGGCGCGCTTCCTTCGGGAGAACGCTTGGAAGGAAATACCCGCTTTCTTTTCTTTCGTTTCTTCCGTTAAATTTGTTCCGTTTTACTCCACATTTTATCCAGCCAATGAATGCAAGGTGTTACTCTGTGGTTTTCGAGGGCCTGGAGCAAAGCGAGTCGGGCCAATGAGCGAAGGGTGCTCCGACTCAGTGAGAGGAAGGTTTTCACCGCCTGAAAGTACTTAAGAAAGGGCTGCACACCCTTCTACAATATCTTCCCTTCCCTTACTTCTTTAATCGAGAGAGATAGGGATAGAGAAAACGGCAAACCGTACGAGTTTGGAAGGCCTCGCGTGTTTTGTAGATTCGTTGATACGTATTAATTCTTTTTTTAAAACCGATCAGAATCGTTCCATCTACGAAATAAGAAATGTACCTTTTCGTGTCGATATTTCCATTCTCTTTCCGCTCTTTCCGATATTTCCATTTCTCTTTCCATTCTCTGCCCTACTGCTTTTCACTCTGCTTTATCGATCGTTGTTTAAAATTCTCTGGATCACCATATGAATCGCGCGACTCGTGCCCGCGAGTCCGTTTCTCATCGTAAATGGCAATGTGATTTAGGTAAGCGCGAGGAGAGCAACAAGGGGCCGAACTTGTCGGTGGTCGGAATTCAATTAAGCCTTAAGTGTATTTGAGAGCTATCGCACGAGGGATGTCGATGCCGATGCTTGTTCGGTGACTGGACCAACCTTCTATGAGAGAGGGTCAGAGAGTGGTGTATATCAGAAGGGGCAGAGAAAGAGAGGGCGGGAGAGAGGGACAGGGCGGACTAAATTACTTCGTACATTTGCAATTAGGGCGCGTACCTGTCCACGGCGATTTAAGCATATTTACGCGTCTAAATGTGTGCGTTTGTCTCTCATTACTTACAATAACATCACTTCAAAATTTGCCTATGTGTATGTCTGCTTATGCACACACAAATAGGTATCTACGTATCTCTATTTGCACGCGATATGCGTATCTTACTTATATGCGCTATACCATCGAGTATGATGGTAATAACATCATTCGGAGAACTTCTTATCGTTAGAACTAGCGCTATGTAAGATAGTAGGATGGCGAATGGAATATATACTCCGGGAACGATGCACAGGCCAAGACGTTCGAGATGGCTACATGATTCTATTACCGTCGTTAGGGATTATGCGCACTTCGCTGATCCTGCCAGAATCGAACGCTTCCCTCGTACGATCGCCGCATCCACCTCTTCCCATTCCTTCTCTCTCTCTCTCTCTCTCTCTCTCTCTTTTTCTCCCTCCCATCCCCTTAAAAAAGGACTGTACAGAAGATAAAGCCGCCAGCAGAATTTTATTTATGCATTCGTGCCGTATGGCAAATTAAAAGATGGATCACTTTATTCTTCGCTTCATCACTTCGAGATAAGTTTTTAAGTAGTACAAACGGCTAATAAGCTGACGTAGATATCGTGTATCCTGAAAAGCTTAGCCCTCGTGTCCATCACATCCAGTTTAGAACGCAAAATCGAAAAACTTCCCGTCGGAGAGAAAGGATAGCTACCTATTTATCTGCTTGTCCGATAGAGAGAAAGGACGAAATTTTCAAGGCATACGCTTCTCGGAAGGGAAGAATATGGCGCTCGGGGATTGCTCGCGCTGTGATTTCATTTCGTTCCTAAAACGGGAAAAGAGAGTGGCACGTGATATTACAAGAACGTACCATCGGCTCTCTTTCAGTGCCCTTTATAAAAGATATAAGAACCGGTATACAGGGAGTAATTGGAAAACTCTACTCGATTCCAGTCTACTTTGACTCTCCGCGTAAAGTAAACGAGAGAAGAGACCGCATAGAGAGAGGAGAGTTTTACAAAATTCTGAGAAAGAGCTACGTTGGAAGGTTTGATGGTAAGGATAAAGTGAGAGTGAGAAGGAGCGACGGGGCGATGGGGCGAAGGAAGGAAGGGAAGGAGAGAACGAGAGAGGGAGAGAGGGGGAGAGAGAGAGAGAGAGAGAGAGAGAGAGAGAGTAAAGTGGATGAGGAACGAGCGGTAAAACCGGAGAAGCTGCGAGCCTCGTTACCCCCTGTAATCGGTCCGCTATTTCTTATCGAATCGAGTTAGCTCCGATACTGGCGCCATAACTTCTACCTTCATCTTGGGCACGTGCACTAGCAGACGCACGTATATGCACACGATGGACTCTCTCGCGTACACTCTCGCTAAAGATTTACGCGTTCGAGAGGCACTCTAACAATAAGCGGTGAAATGGATTAAAGAGAGGATCAGTGTTTTCTCCGATTGTACAGAATCGCTAGTAGCCATTCGTTTCTCCTTGAAAGGGACTTCGAGCCGAGACGAAAGGAGTCCGATCATGAAGAAGCCACTTCGGAAAAGCCAAGTATTTCGCGCGAATGTCGCACAAATTCGATGATTTCCTCGAGGCTGAGCGGAACGCGTTCATCGATTCATTTTTCATTGAGAGCTAATGAGAAAGATAGAATTAAACAGGAGAATTCAGTTTATTGACTCGATCGATTGATGCCCTGGTTTGTTGATACACAATCGAGATACGAATGATTTCTCATGCCAGTTGGTTCGCATGTGAATAGACTGTAACGATTTATCTCACGTTAAACGACACCGTACTCGTGGATTATACTATAATTGATTCTAGGACATTCCAAAAATTACACGAAACGACCCGATAGTTTTAATCATAGTATCATTGCGTTCGAATTTTTGTTCGTTCGTGTATTTCTAGTTGAACAAGAAAATATTAAAAAAAGAAATACTATGGTGTAAAAGATTCATTCGCAGATAAAGATTCGTATAGCTAGAGGCTAAATCGAAGACGAAATTAGTAAAATTTCTTTAATATTTTTTTGCTACTTCGTTTTTTTTGACTATCTCAAGTTAGCACATTTTGCGCGTAGGTGGGTACTTACTTTGTATTATGCCCGAGGTCACTTTTGATTATGCCCGAAAGAAACGTGCCGCGGTCGATTCGCATAATTTGCCAGTCTCCCGCGCTTATACGAGATGAGGAGTGTCGTAGAGCGACGCGTCGCGTCGTGTCGCGTCGTGTCGCGTCGTGTCGCGTCGTCGTGATGCCGTTAATTCTCCTTCTCTGGGCCGGTGTTCGCGATATTACTCACCTGTAATAAAAAGAGAATGGAGAGAATAATGACGGTCCGCGAGTGCCGAGGTAAAAATAAAAGAGCTACATATGACAAGAAAGAGCCTGACGGTCTAGGAGATGGGATATAAAGTGCATTCATATTATAGAAGAGCGCTCGCGTTACACTCTCTCTTCTCGCCCTTCCCATCTTTCTTTTACCTCTTTCTTCTTCACTGAAAAACACGTAACAAATTTTACGCATGCATTAAAATAAGCTTGTAGTCGACGAGAGAACAAGCTCCTTTTATGTTGTATATGTTCGAGAAAGAAAGTACGACGCAATGGGCGAAAAGAATCCTCGAATGAAAGCAGCACCTTGCGTTCGTTCCTTTACTTATGCTCGATCATATCCGTGCCCACTCACCGTATAAAGCCTTATAGAGTTCAAGTTTGCCTGCACGCGTTTTTATTACTAACAATAAGCTCTTTTATACTTTCGAACGCGTTTCTCGTTACAAGGAAAGAATCTAACGCGTGGCTAGTAAGTCGCGTCTAGCCTTACAGCTTTTAACTATACATAGATACCTTCGGATATTACTATTTGTCGTGCAAGCTCGAAGCCCGCTCGAGATATCCTTCGTGTAGGAAAACCACGATACCCGATCTCGAAAGTAATATTGTTCATCCTTTTACTCCGTTTTAAATCTTCATTATGCGCAGGAAAATACGATTAACGTTATATGTATTTGAACGAAATATTTCGTAAAAGTTGCATATTCGACGCTAGGTCGTTTAAATAAACGTCCAAATTGAATGATATAAAATGGAAATTTCAGTGCAATCAACTGTATATAAAATGCTCGCTCGGTTACGAGTGGAACGGTGATTCGCTTCATGTCGCGCAACGACCGACGCCGACGCGAAAGTCAGTCGTAGCTGACTCATCGTTCTCCATCCCCCCCCCACGCCCTCCCTTTTTTTGCTTGGAACGAAGCGAGATCATTTTCACAAATTAATATATTAATTAAAACGCATCCTATGGATACGTATCGTCGGTCTTTATCCAGCACGGCGAACGTCACTCGCGTTTATCTTACGTAACCTCGACCGCTGGTAGTCTTATCGTTAGCTTTTGGAAGTGCGTTCGTTTATATGCTACCAAACTGAATATTCATATTACGAGGAACAGGTAACCTTTAAAATTCATAACGGAGCAGTTCTGTTGCCGTGCCGAGTTAATTTTGGCATTTACACGAGGAATTTTCAATGAATTTCAAAGAGACTCGTGGAAATGGTCGCGGTGGAGGCCGTCGACCGTTGTCGGCCTTTTCTCTTCTCTTACCGTACGTGGAGTCGTTCGTGGAGGATAGAAAAACGGAAAATGCGGAAAATTTAATTGCAGATCGCAACAATAACTTGCAACAAAAACCAAAACCGAGAAGAAAACGCGGAAGTAGGAAGACAAGGCCCCCGATTATCAGCATGATCAAAAATAGCCCTTTCAAAAGCGCGATAATCTCCATTCAAAGACGAAACCACGCACAGAGTAGATGCAGACAAGACTGAACTAAACATCTTCGCGGACGAGACTGTTTCCGTTTTAGGTGCCATTCGTAAATATATGAATCTTCTCTTCGGAGCTTCGGTAGTAATAACTAAAGTTTCCTGACTTTCATGGAGAAACTTGCTTGACTCTTTGTTACGGTGACTAGCATTCCGTAAGATTATGTACAGTAGTAACGTTAATTTGACTCCTATGATGCGCTTGTCCATTCGACGTTATCTTCTTGTTTTCATTTATTGTTCGAACACACTCGCACACTCGACGAGTCGCAGGAACGATCCTCCAACGGGTTCTACTGGGCTCTGCTATCACCTTCTACGGTGCAAGAAGGCGCACGTAAACGGAAGTTAATTAATCAAAATGAACAAATGACCGTAGGCTTTGTGCGAGTGCGATACGTAGCTTGGCCGTTATTGGACTAATGGAATTTTTTAGCAAACACGTATAAATTTCTTCGCGCATTCGTTTTCCAAGGAATAACGCGAGCGAGTAGAGAACGAAGTTGGCTTTGGCATACGCTTGACGCGGTTCAGCTTAAATTTCAGAGCAAACACCGGCTGTACATTACACGGTGCGTTTGTCCTGTCTCTCTAACGCGTGCAGAACACAATGGTGATGCCGTTTTTACGAAAAGGTGCTCCTTCGTAGTTTCTTTCGACTTTGTCCTTTCTTTTCTCTCATGAATTATCATTAGACTGCGAGTATTTATGAAAATGCGTATTTCGATTGAAAATAGATACTGAAATAGAAGCAAATGTCATTAGAAGATTTATAAATGTTTTTTAAAAATATATTTTCCATATTTTGTGTAATGCACATGTTTTACGTATTGACTTTTTTGCACATTGTGTGTGTGCGTGTGTGTGTGTGTGTGTGTGTGTGTGTGTGTGCTATATATATATATATAATTTATTTATTTATTTATTGATTCGCTGGACAACAAATAATGGATAATTACATTGTCGCGTAACAATATTATGATCCACAGCAATCGTTCTTTTTCGCATCCTAAAATGCGTAAATAATAGACAATGACAAGATATAAATGGAGAAATAGTAGTATATTCAGCTGAGCTTTTCTGGATTCCTTCTTTTACAATAACTCAATGTCAATAGATTTACTATAGATATCATTGTAAGCTATTTTTATGTCATATCGTAAAACGAATCTAAATTTAGAGATTTTTCGGGTTAAAATAAGAATGGGATATGGATCATGGTAACGTGTTTCAAGGGGTTGTCGTTCCTTTCCACTCTTTGTCGTGGTAACAGCACTTCAAAGAAAGCGGGTATCAGCCCTTCCGTCCTCCCAGAACGGAATTCAATTTCTTTAAAACGAGCGAATGCAACCTCCGTTCAATCTTTGCTTCTCTCTCTCTCTCTCTCTCTCATTTATCTTTCCTTGGCGAAGATTCTAAAGTGGGCGATGTCACCGACTCTACAGCAAAAACAGTGCGGGCTTTACTCGGAGTCGTCGGCCTTGTCGTTCGGTAAAGTGAATTTCCATCTAGCGAAAGTTACGTGCACCGCGACCTTATCAGAGAGCGATAAATCACGAAGCGGAACAACTATTCTTGTATTTATCGCGTCGTCAAGCTTGCTCAGACATACTCTATGACTACCTAAGCATAGAATTAATAACGAAACGCGATCGTTGTTATAATTGAAGGAGAACGTTGTCGAAATCTTGAATTTTCGCTCTTCTCAAGAGATGTCTTCGAGATACGCTTAACCTAAAAAATGCGACGTTTTGGATTGAAATTTCATCATTCTGTTAGCTACATTGCTTGTCCTTTTCTTTTCTTATCTTTCTTTTATTTTCCCAACTCCACCCTCTCTCCATCGCTTTTCAAAGTAAACGCATGATATATGATCACAGAACGCGCAAAAGTTGGGTGTAAGTCGAGTAGTGCTGCTTTTCTATGTGCATACTTTATCGGCTAGCTGCATCTTCGCGATACTCTTGAAACTTCCCCTGTTTCCATTCCTCCATTTTCTTTCTCTTTCTCTCTCTCTCTCTCTCTCTCTCCCACCCTCCCCCCTCCACCAAGATAGGAATCTTAACCGACGTTTATCCAAGATATAGGTGTACGTGTAACAACCCGTTCAATCGTTGGCTCTCTATGATGTAACGTACTTCACAAATGTCTTTACTAGGTGAAAACTAATTTTCTGCCGTGAGAGGTTTACGTTAAATTTTAAACGCGGGATCAAACGTCGGACGAGATGCTAGTAATTTTACAAGATTCGATCGAAAATTTTCCTTTCGTGGGTACCTTCTTCCATTCTTTGTATAGGTTTAATCGCTCCCTGAGAGAATGTTTTTAAGAAACTAAAACAGGTAGGTAATTAACTTTGAGTTATAGCTAGTAATTTTCCAGAGACTAATTACGCGCTTCTGAGTTTAATATACACGCTGTTAGCCAGCTACGAACCACAATTTGTTATCTTCTCTAATGAAAATATAGTCTGCCCTCATTTTTTAGTAATGTAGGTACATGAGTAACGTAGGCACGATTTCGCGACTATCTTTTCCGCTTCGGCGAATGTAAGATGCTCGTAATTTTCTCGAGTCGCGTTCCCCGATTTGTATATAGGACGAATCGATGAAACTCGTGCCACTAATTCGATTAAAGGAATTTAATCGAAGCGCGTCGGCCCGAAGTACGATCCATAAGTCACGAACCTTCCTTCTTTACTCTCTTTCTCTTTCTTTCCCGAATTACGAATGTAGCCCCAACGTGAAAGCGTTAATAATTCATTTCGAAGCCGGCAAGATCCGAGAGGTTAATCGTACCTTACGATTCGAGTCTCGTTCGTCTCGACTCTTTTAGAAATTCTGAAACCGTCTCGCGTGAACGATGACTAAACGGCGAACCGTGCTGCAGTAGTCGAAGCGGAGCGGCGAAGCGACAGCCAAGAGACGGTAACAGCAGTCAGCAGTGTTCCGTACCGTCGTCGTCGTCGTCGTCCTCGTCGTCCTCGTCGTCCTCCTCCCCGACACAGAAACGCCCGGAGGAAGCCGTAACTATTGCGCGAAACTTTCTCTTCGACGGAAGACAATGGAATTCCGTTGCGAACTTGTAGCTTCCTCTCTCTAGTTCCTTCGCTCTTCCTTTTATCATTCGCTCGCTCGACCTCCCACTCGAACGCACTCGGAGCGTATCGATATCGGTGGACGCACGAGCTTCGTCCTGCTTCAAAAACCAAAGCCTAGAGTTATTCTATCGAAAGCGAAGAGCGCCTACCTCGTATACCCCGATATGTTTATACGTGTAAAGCGGTAAGTACCTATCTTAATTACAATTAGTAATCTAGATCGTCTGCATGTTTTTGGAGTCGACATTTTTACATGTACGTCGAAATTTCGGCATGAAAGTTAAGAAGGGGAAAAAATGAAAAAGGAAAAGGACGGAGAGAAACGAGAGCCTCGCTCGTTTTGGAATGACGAAATATCGAAGACGTTTCCTAGTCCTCTCTCGCAAAATTTCGAAGCGCGAGGTAACGAAGTGCAACATATCCTCTCTCTTTTCTCTCTCTCTCTCTCTCTCTCTCTCTCTCTCCCTCTCTTCTTTTCAGTTGCAACGCTCGAACTGAACGAAATTCGTCGAGAGGAAGTCTACGAGTTTACTCGGAGCAAACTCAGGCGATCGTTCGTCCGGTACATCGGATCCTCTCTCGCTCTCCCGCTCCCTCGCTTTGCTTCGTCTCTATCCGTTCTTCGCGCTTTTTCCGAAGACTCTTCCAATTTCTCGGTTACATACATACTCCCCTTCGTGTCCCGGACAGAAAGCTCCGTGCGAGATGGTCCGGAAATAACGCAGCCAATCACAGACGAAAGTCTTCAATGGTGGATCCGCCAAGCGGCGTTTCTTTTCTTTCTCTCGCTTGGTCGCGCGTAGCCAACTTCCGATTTGGTCTCTGTCTTTCTCTCTTCCTCTATCGCTCTTTAGAAAGCGAACGAATTCTCGTACAAGCTCGATCTTCTTCCATGCAGACTTACACTTAGCTTTCCTCGCATCCAGAAGAGTTTTTAAATTCTTTTATCGCACTATACCTACATTTTTGAATATTATTAATTCCGTTATGATAAATCTTGTGCGGTACATAAAAAATAATTCCTAACAGTTCGATAGTAGTGCGGAGCAACTTTTTTCTTCTTTCAGCGCGACGAGTGAAAGGTCAAACACAACGCGTTATATATTTCAACCAAAATCTATCTCCATGTTCTCGACACCAAAAGTATTAAATTTATTGTTGAGAACCGACGCGACGTTCATTCACGATGCCCACGATAAATGGTTCGCCTCCAATTTCGTATTTAAAAATCAATGATTCGTTCGCGTCCTCGAGAGTCGACGAAACGAAGGACAGCTCGAAATTCGCGAAACTCGCGCGCGTGCGTATGTGTGAGGATGGAACGAGAGAAACGCGTGCGGCCGTTGTTTTTGACGAATGGCGAGCGATTATTGCTGCTTTAAAGCGACGCGACCATACACGTGGACGCGTACATACATATATGTGAACACGTACATGTACGTACACTTGTCCGCCGTGCGAGGATGGAATCGTACAACGGAAATTCTCCTACGCGCGCACGCGCGTGTGCGCACACTTTGAATTATTACCGGTAGCGTGACAAATTATACGAGGATGACGCGCATCATTGGCTTTCGTACATACGTTACGATAGCCGTTGACGTGACGAACGATGATGCCAGCAAATCTTGTCGTTCATTACCATTATATCCGTTAGGCATAAATCTCTCTACCCCCTGCCCCCTCTTGCCACGATTCTGATCCGTAACGCTGTACAAAATTACCCTCCGTCGTCCACAAATTAGCGAGAACTGCCTGGAACGTATAAATTCTTCCATGTCAATCTCTCCCTCCCTCCCTCTCTCTCTCTCTCTCTCGCTTGCTCGCCCGCACACTCTTTCTAAGAAGCCAAAAAGTTTCCTGAAACTTTCCTCGTTGAGTTTTGTCGTCCAATTACAGACTCTCAGAGCGTAAAAAAGTTTTATTCTTTCGCAGAATCCGCTGACCTTCGAATTTTCGCATCTCTCCGCACTCGAAGGATCGTTATCGCACTCCGGTAGAGATACGATCGGTATTCATGGATCAGCGCGCGTGTACGCGCGCACTCGATTATTTCCCATGTAACCGAGCAAGCTTAGCCCATACTTGTTATTCGCTTGGTCGCTCGCTCTCGATGTGTCGGATAATAATTGTGTTTATCGATACAGTCAATGAGCTGTATTCGCTGTGGCAAAGTATAGAGAAACAAAGCTGGAAATTCGAGATCGTCTAACGACCGAACGTGAAGATTTAACGTCGAGAAAACGTTATCGTTGCCTCGAATTTGGGAAAGCCATAGTTGCTACTAACGTGGAAAATGAATGATCTAACATTGTTTTTTTTTAGAAACGTCGCACAACTTTCATTGATTGTTCGTCGTTGAGTAATCGATAGAGGGAAGGGGGAGAGGGCGAGAGGAAGATCGAAAACGAGACGGAGATAGATAGATAGATAGATAGAGAGAGAGAGAGAGAGAGAGAGAGAGAGAGGGAGGGAGAGGGGTGAGAGAGAGAGAGGGGAGAAGGCTAGGAGGAAAAGTTTGGAGGAGAGAGTAGTAAAAGGGTGGCGAAAGAGCAACGCACGTGCAACTTGTGACAACGCATTAGCTCTGGCAGACAGGCGTGTCAGTCTTCTTCTTTTTGTACCAGACCCNNCCCCTTCTCCCGGTTCTTGTCAAGTCTCTGGCAAGCCATCCTTGTCCTAGTCCCGCTTTCCATGCTTTTCGACCTCGCGCCACCTCCCTTGTCACTGTCTTGTCAGTCTCGACGGTCTTTATAATGATATTATATTTAGAAGCGTTGCGTTAAAACGCCTTGTCGGGAACCCGTCGATCTTGACGATATACCGCGAAAACGTCTGGCGATTTCTTTTTCTTTTTTTCCACCGAAGTAATTTCGAGGACGAGTCGTTGAACGACAAGACGCGCGAGATCGTTAACGCACGAGTTTCCTCGAAACGATTTCTGCCATCGTTTAGCTTGAAATTAACACGTTCAATTCATTCTTGACGTTATTTCATATATTTGCAAGATTCGTTTGTAAACGTTTACGAGCTCACGGTCATCAGTCGTAGGAAATACGAAGTCTGGTGCTAAAACAAATCTAGCCAGTTTGCTGTATCGTTGCTTTATTCTTCGTAAAATTATGATAAAAATTAATTGGGCCGACTAATTTATGCATGTAAAATTGAAGTAGTGGAAATTGTTTGCTTGGTATCCGTTAGATTGTTGAGGCAGAGTCCTAATCGGGACGAATCGTTCACCAAAAAAGGGCAACGCGTCGTACGATCGTAAGACATCTCTAAAAGCATTCTAAACGGTTGTACTCTCGCGCGTAACTTCCTGTAACGTAGATCCTTTAAATTTACGAGGCGTAATGCGGAATATATAGAGGTAGTAGGGTGCCGGAGCGAGCAACGTCAGCGAATAATCTGGTATACGACGGAAGTAGGGCATAAAATTTCGATTCGGCATAAAGTGTCATAAAATAGCCGAGGGTCAAGGAATTCCATTTCGTAAGAATCTTAGGAGTCGATGTCTGCCTCTCCTATGCTACACCATCTCCGTTTCCTATGATTTCCGCTCTTAGCAGCAATACGTATGGCGTGGGTTACGCCCGGCATCGGATCTATAAATTCTGATACTTATTTACAACCTCTACGTTTCGTATACCTACGTTTTACGATGCGATACATGGAAGCGCCGCGATACTCCTTTCTCGCTCGAACGAGACGAGAGAAAGGTGCGGGAATTTGACGCGTGTACGGTACGTTGCAATCGCGGCTTAGGAGCGTCTAACGATCTTCTTTAATAATGCTTTTAAGATGGTCGAAATAACAAAAACGTTTATTTAATCGAAGGTTCTTCAATTCTACTTCCACGGCTACCGATCATCTCGTTTCCTCGTTACGGCTTACTAACCGACTAACAACTACCGCCGATCGCTTTCTTTTCTCTTTTTTTACTTCTTCGCGATCAGAATTATTGTTAAACGAGAGAGAGAGAGAGAGAGAGAGAGAGAGAGAGAGAGAGAGAGAGAGGACATAAAATAAACGTTGTACGCGTGTCGCGAGGTGGCGATATTCCGTTTGTGCACACTGAACAACCGAACGAGCTTCCGACATCGTTTGTTCGTTGCTAGAGACGTCGGAGTGTAGGTGGTGACGAGCGGAAAGGTAGAAGGACGAAGGACATCTTCCGCTTCGTTTCTCGCCGCTGGTCACGAGAATGTCGTTAGTTTCCCCGAGCTGGCACAAGGCACCAGCCCCAGGTTTCGACGAGTTTCTTCTCCGTGGTATCGCGTAGTATCGCGTGATATCGCATGGTACCGCGTTGTTCGTGCCAAGAGTTTCGTATAAGCAGGCGACGGACGAACACGACCATGATTAGGCGTTCACGCGTAAATAGAGACGCACAAAAATTTAGAAAATTGTGGAAATAATCATTTTTAATGATTTTATCGCCGTTACAATTTGGTCCAACTAAGTCAAGAACTTGTAATATTTAACGCTATTTATAAAAATTCTCTCAAAATACGAGTCGTATTCTCCACGATAAATTAATCGCATCATTTTACACCTACGTGTTAACGCCCAGCAAAAAAGAACTTAAGTATGTATTGGGTTGGTGCATAATTATCAGGCATTTACAATTATCAGGCTTTGACGAATACGCCTGATAATATCGTTGTCAAACGCTTGATAATTATGCACCAACCCAATATGTACATCGTAAGAGAACGATAAAGGAAGAACGAGCGGTCGGTCTCCTTTCTTTATCTTCTCATACTCTGTAAGATATCGCGTGGAGGAAGTTGAACGTTTTTGCGAAGGAGTCGAAAGAAGGAGGGCGCGTACAAAAAAATCTCGTCGAATTATTACCCAAAGCAAAAAGCGCACGCGAGAGACAAATGAGCAATCAAAGTTGTCCGCGTCGACGTTCGCGCCGCGTTCGACCGGAAACTGTGCGATCGGGGTTAGATATGTATGTACGAGCGTTCAGCCGCTTCTTCGAATCCGAGCATCTAGGTAAATATTTGTACGAATACAATTTGCGACGAAACGACAGGCGAAAGAGGAATAGGAGGAAGAGAGCAGAGATGTAAGGGAGGACCTGTACTTCGTGTAATAGCATTTCGATGTCGCGCCAGTTCTCCAGAATAAACGTTGTTTGCAATTACTTCCACCGATAGTTTCTTGCATAATGTATTAGGCGCTCCGCTCTTAGGCGTTCTCGCCTTTTCACGAGAAATTCACGAGAGTGAGTATCTCCTCTCGCATTATAAATCTCGGAATTGTGGATGCTTTCGGGGGGGAAAAAACAGACCAGTTTATCTCTTTATTTACTTTTATAGTTTTTAATTTCCGCATCTCGTAACGCGTCTATAAATCGTCTTGATTCGGTAAATATAGTCAATGGACGGGTTTCCTTTATTCCCATTAATTAGTATCGCTTATTTATCTTTTTAATCGTGTACGAGGTGCCAGGAGTCTTCCGTAAAATATGCGACAACGTTAAAGAGAGGAAATGAGGGCGGGGAGTGGGTAGGTGGGAGAGAGAGAGCGAGAGAGAGAGAGAGAGAGAGGCGAGGTCGGTACCAGCATACCATAGCATGCCAAAGATAACGAATATTAAAATTCGAGTCTGTTTCGTTAATTATAAGATCACGCTCACATATCCTAGCGCGAAATCGCGAACGAAATTCGTTGCGAGAATCTCCGACGTGTTTTGCGATACGTCTATGAAGGGTATTAAGTTTTTCCTTTTACGACATCACCAAGGCTCACGGTGAGCTTAGCGCCAAGCTTAACGCCGAGTCCCGCGCCTTTTACGACGTTGCTTGTCTTGACCGGGATCCTTCGATCCCGCGGGAGCCGATTGACTTTCTCAGCGGGTTACGAGCTGGCAAGATCTACGCGTACCATTTTTGTTTTAATGCCCCGATCACTTTACGGCCTTCGCTATACGTTTATCGTTTCTTTCTTCCATCCTTTTTGCACTTTACTCTCCATTAACGCGTGTGCGCCTCTTTCCTCTTTATCTTTTTCTCTTTGAACATTTACCGATACCTTTCTTAAATTAACCCGGATCATCGTTTGATTATCAAAGAACGCAAATCTTTCCATTTAGAGTTCCTTTTTCTCGAGCTTCTTTCTATCCTACCTCTCGTCTTTTCGACGTTACAAGCCAGCTTACTAATTTCATTCTAGCCGTTGCTTCGGAAGGGCTTTTCCTGTCCCTGCTCCTGTTCCTATTATTGTTCGCGAACGTGTTTCTGGGGAATTTAAATACTGCTTCAATTGCGAGTGTAGAACGCGGCCGAAGTAGAAGTTAATTTGTTTAAATTCACGAACGACATTTGAGTTAATTAAATCTTCGCGAATACACTTGGAATGCACTTGGTCGTTTATTAATGGAATACTAAACTCGACGAGTAGCATATTACGAGAGAAAGAAGGGGAGGTGAGAGGGAGAGAAAGGAGAGCGATGATTACGAAGTGTCAGTATCGATTACCTGTAAATTATTTTATAAAGCGCAGCGCCAGTTAGCAGGTACAAGGTGATTCCTACGTTCGCCGGCATAATGAGAGTCGCGTTTATTAAATCGCCTTTTATTAATATTAAATGTTATGCATTTTAATAGGCCGACGCGATCGCTCAACCTGGGCTTTACCGTTCGCATGCAAAACACAGTATCGAGTATCGTTAAAATGTCGATACGCGCGACAATTTAAATTACTCGATTACACGTAGGTACCTTATGTACTCGAAGAGCGAAATATGTGCGGTGTACGTGTAGGTTTTTTCTCTCGATCACAATCCCAAATTCAGACAATCGTGTGCAGGGTGAACCCACTGAAGATCACAAGGGAAGCAGAAATAAGAGAGTAAGAGAGAGAGAGAGAGAGAGAGAGAGAGAGAGAGAGAGAGAGACGGGTAGCGATAAAGAAAGGATATACATACATCAGCGTCGCGTTCATTACGAAAATAAGTTTCGCCGGTGCAATTTCGCATCCGAAATCAGTATCTTTCTCGAATCTGGGACGACGCGTCGACTATTTGTACCGCTCGGCCGAATTCTCTCGGACTTTTGTGCCTTTTCGCGCGTCTTCGAGCCCTCGTTGAAAAGGAAGTTAAAGAAAGACGGAAGCTCGGGATGAGGCCGGAAGGAGGCACGAGACGAAGGGAATATATTCGAGAGAAGGAAAGATGCTCACCGTACGGCGCAGCGGACAGAAGCGTATTTCCTGCGTTAGAGTGGCTGTAAATTTCATATGTGCATTCCATCTCGGTCTCGTTTCGAGTCACGGTTCGCATGTGCGTTGTTTCTTCTGCTATTCGTCGAGCCGTTGACTTTCAAGAATTTAAATAGCGACTTCAGGCAGAATAGGGAACTTTTCGCGGGACTTTTACCGGACCGGAACGTGCGAAAGATGTCAGAATTTATTTACGATGACGCGTTAACCATATGCAAAATCTTATATTTGTTAAGTATAATGTTGGATCTATCGACAGTGTAAATATGCTAATGCTTCCTCGTAAGGAAGTCAGAGAATGTTATGCGGGAAACGAATCGGCTTTGGCATACCTACATAGGTATCTTACCTTTGTTCCTCGTAATCCAAACATTTGCGCGCCTGCAGAAGCACGAGTCGTTACAATTAGGTAGACTTTCGAGTCCGTCACCAGAGGCGATACTCAAACTCCTTGTTTTAGGCCAAGTATTCGGACGCAGGCGAAACTCTTTTCTTGTCTCTTTTCTTAGAGACCCCTTTGCTTTTCTCTACTCGATGCCTATTCTTTAAACTTGTATTTCATCTTTTCTAGTTCGTAAAAAATATACGACTGTTCCAAAGAAAATAAGAAAACACGAAAGATCCAAAGAAAAACGACGCGGAAAAAATAAATGTGGCGCCGATGCATTTACAGCTTAATCCTCGCTATTTCGGAAGGCAATATGATGGAAGACTTGGAAGAAAATTCTTTCGAGGAATGACTTTTAACGCTCCTACCGTTAATTTTAATTCTCGCTTCTTTCTAGTCCCCTCCCATAGAATACCGTAGTCCGATGCCCGGTACGAGTTGGTTTCGGTACGCACGCTCGTGTTCGTTTCAATCCTTTGGGTAGCAAGTTATCGTTAAGAATAAAAAAAGAAAGAAAGAGAGAAAGAAAAATCAACAGCAGCGAATTATGAGAAGGGTGCGTCGACAATAGAAGTACGGTTTAGATCCATAAATTAGGGTCTCTCGCGACAATTTTCGACTGGTGTTGCGTAACGTGAGGTGCCACTGTCGAGGGAATTTTCATTTTCTCGGTACGCCACCATCACCATCGGCGCGATGGCGCGCCGTCGTCGCTACGGATAACAAACATTTCTCCCCGACTTTTTATTCTCTAGACTCTCACCCTTCTCGCGATAATTCGTATGAGAGTAGCCTTTGAAAAAAGTTCCTTCTTTGACTTTCCGCCGGCAACGGAACGAATCTCGTTATTATTCATTCAGTCGAAGCGACCTTACCATTCGCGGTGCTCAAGCGCGGAACTTACTTTTAGGTAAATTTCATAAATCCAAATTTTGATATCACGAGAAAAAGGGAAATAGTACGACGGGAAGAAAGAGAGAAAAGGAAGAATGTAACATGTCGAAACCGCGTGTTAAAAAATGGACGAATATACGTATTATATATTTACGCTCACACACACCAGCGGATACGTATACGTACGTATTTATACACGCAGTCCATTTTCCCATTAGCTTCCATATCTGTGTACGTGAGATGAAAAGAAAAAGCTTATCGTACCACTGTCGTCATAGGAGAGAAACTCGTGGAAAATGTAGACGGGAAGGACATAAAAAAATAGCAAATGTCAGAACCACCGCCATTGGTCGAAACAATCGTAAAATTTGTGCAACTTTTTGTCGTCCTTTCTCCACGACCATCGGCTTCTTTTTTTATAATCGGTCGTCGGCTTATAACCCAGGGAAGTGTTCTTGAAAATTTTTCGTGAATATTTCATCGTGCTACGACTGCTGCTTTCACCCTTCGCTATCGTTTAGGTGGAAAAGAGAAGACAGAGAGAGAGAGAGAGAGAGAGAGAGAGAGAGAACTTGTGATTCGCAGAGTAGCTCGATCGTACCAACAGACCGTACTCGTCGTATTTCAAGTTCGAGGAGAATCTTTTCTTTCTCCTTCGTTTCGTTTTAAAAGGAAAGCACACGCGCGGGAATTCGGCAAAAGTAACTTCCAGACATACATATGTGTGTTATACGAAGAATCGTTTCTATTTTCACGTCGACTTCGTCCGCGTACGATTTTCTTATCGTCAAAGGTAAAACGAGTCGAATAAAGAAAGAAGGGAGGAGAGACGACGTTTTCACTTTTATTGCGCCATCTTATTTCTCGCGCTAGAGCTTTTATCGTTTCTCCGTTCGGAGTTTACAACGGGGCAGCGCTAGTGCCAGAAGGTATTACAGAAAGTATTACAGTGTATACGGTAGGTAAGTCTGCATCGTTAGTAGAAGCTATTATATTACATACGAGGCTACCACCTCGACTCCGACCTTACCGAACCACGATCGTAAAGGTAGACTTTCCACAGAGTGAAAAAAGAAATAGCCCGGATATACCTACATACTTTTCCCCCACTCAAGCAAAGACTCGTATAACCGTTACTATAACGCGGTCCCTTTTTAGGAGTAGATGCTTCTATCTGACCATCCCGTTTCGCCCAGGCAAATTTCGTGACTGAAACGGCTCGCCCCATTGTTACTCGACCGCCGCGATCTTTTTTAATTGCACCAGGAGTAATAATTAGAAGTGCAATTCGAATGGTTCCGTCCATTTAGAGTTTACCGTAAACGTTGTGGCGCTTAACCGTGCCATTCGAAACTTACTTTCTGGTACCGGAATATTATAGTGATACTTTTGAGGTATGTACAATATTGCTGATGTTATCGTTAGATGACTCGAGGTATCATAGAATAAGCAACCTCTCGAGCTTTCCAGATTTCCGAGATGCTTCTCGGATTTATCGCGCCGTTTCCCGTATTCATGATCTCGCGTATAATCCGCTCGTGAAAGAAGTAGCACCGTAGAATGGAAAGAAGGGTAGATATCGCTGCTCTAGATACCGACCATAACTAAATTCGATAGTCGGAATCGGAAGTAGTGATTCGACGATACGATTCGTTCGATAGTTTGAAGTAATTTCAATCCGTTCGATGGCTGGTACTGATTGCAAGATGCGAGATTTTCGCGAAAGACGAAGAGAGTGAAGAGGGTGAAACTACTCGTTACAGTTCCGAGGACTCCTCTATTAAAAGAGTCCTAACGACCGAAAGCGTCTGTCATGGTACCTTTGCCTCCCCCGCCCCCCTACCCCTCTCTATCTCTTTCTCTTTCTTTCGCAATCCAGATTGCTCTTCCATCGAGCTCTTCGCACGTAGAACACGATTATGCGGCAGTGCTGACGAGCGACGAGGAGCTATCATTACTTCGCGTATAACTAGCCCGTACGAATTATGCTTGGCGACGTGATCACGCCAGAACGATAATTCCTACCGTCTGAGAAGTTTAATCGAAACGTAGTACCGTGACGGTTCCGTTTCTCCTGCTCTCTGTCTCTCTCTCTCTCTCTCTCTCTCTCTCTCTCTCTCTCTCTCTTCTCATAGCATATGCAACCTGCTCTTTTTGGATCTTCTCCATGCACGTGCTGCTTTAACTACCGTTCGTCCCTGTCCCCTTTTCTCTCTGCATCCTCGATTTCCTTCCTTATTTCCCCTAACCTTTATACCAAGACGTTTTGTCTCTCTTTTTTCTTCCCTTTCTTTCTTTCTTTCTCTCTCTCTCTCTCTCTCTCTCTTTCTTTCTCGTCCTCTTGCACTCTATTCTTCCTTTCTTGACTCTACGATCGACACTCCTTTTCCAAGTACCATGGGTTCCTTTCTGCCTCCGTAGAAAGTTTTACCTCCTTCTTCCTTTCCTCTCTGCCCATGCTCTCGCATCTTTCTTCCACACTTAACGTTCTGCCGTTCGATCGAGCAATTACACCGGCGCGTAAACTTCGCCCGCTATTCGTTTGTGCGTATTAGACGCAAACCGGGCACTTTTTCTTTTGCACGAAAGAAAGTAAGGTACAAGAGTGGAATGACCCCCGTGTAATCGGCGAGATAACATTAAAGGGAGAATTCGCTTCCAACTGCCACTCTCTGAAAAATCAAAATAGGGCCCTTTCAACAAGAGATTGCTTATTTCAAAGAAAATAGTGCCTGTTTTTCGCTAGGATACTATTTTTCATAAAATACCAATTTATCTCGTCACGTTTTTTCATCCTCACACCTTTAACGAGTTTCATCTTTTGAACTTTCCTGCTATTAGGAATTAGTCGTGAATAATTAATCGATACATTAACAACGCGTCGAAGCGCTCGTTGAAGTTCGTGAAAGCGAAAGAACGGGGTTAATTTCTCTTGGGAGGGAAAGGGAGTTAGAAATTCTATCGGCGCGATTGAACGAGGTAAGAGATTCGTAAAGTAAACACGCATGACATAAACTCCTTCGGTGATCGAGAATCGAATCGTTTTCTTCCTCATACTTTTCTGCCTTTCCTTCGTTTACCGCTTATGTTAGTCGAGCGCTCTTTCGTTCTTTTGTTTCACTTTTTTTTCTTGCGTGCACGGAATAAGCGAGGGTTAGCTGTTTGGCTCAGGTCAACGAACCTTTTCACAATTTTATATTATACATACATTTGATGCTTTGTGTTAAGAGTTAATTTAAATATAGTAGGGTTGGAGAACGATTATAAGTGAAAAAAGACAGGTATATTGGTTTTCAAGCATTTCTTCCCATATAAGCTTACTACACCCAATTCTGGTTTTACACGATTTTGATTTAACAAGAATTAGAAAAAAAAATTTAATTTGGGTCGATCGTATTAAATTAAAATAAGCCGTGTAAAAAGAGAATTACATTTTTTTTGTCTAATTCGTGTTAAATCAAAATCATGTAAAAGAAGTTCGTGTAAAAACAGAATTGGGTGTATACAAATTTTTAATATATTCCTTCGTGACCAGTCTATCTCGCATGTTGTTTATGTACCCCATCCACGTTGGTAAAATTAAATTCTTGTGAAAAATATTGCTATTACTCGCTTCACCTTCGTAGTGAAATGTTTAATTAATATGTTTTTTACATAATGGTTTCCTCAAAGACATACGACCAGTATACATGCATACGTATAACAGGAGGCGCGAACGTTAACGCTACTAGTTCGTACTTTAGAATGGAATATTTTGACATTTGCCGCATTGCGCCACTCGTAAATTACAGCGCCACGAGTGTCTTTCGTATCTTGATAGGATGGTGCTACGAGAAACAATGACTCGCGAGCAAGGAAACATTCTCCACTCTGTGCTGGGCTTGCCTAACTTCATCACGAAAATGTAATTTTGATAACGAAATATGCTCGTGCGGGCTAATGAAAAGTAGGTCATTCTTAAGACGCTTTTACTTAGCGTCGTTATTACGAGTGTAAGGTATAGCGAAAAGGAACAATGACCCTCAGTGGGTGTACTTTCAATTTTTCGTTTTTTGCACATAGAAGTTACCAAAGAATTCGATTTACAAGCAAAATTCTCTTTCTCCATCTACTTTGTACGCATTCCTCCATCATAGCACGGTTACGTATATTCGCGACACGTTAACACTTCGAGATACATATGCAAAATGTCAGGGACGACATAGGATAGATACTCGTATGTGCACGTGTGTATTTTACGTAACTACGCAGGAAACGAATATCGTACGTAAGTTTATCCGATGCACGCTCGTAATTCGTCAAGAGTTCGTTGCATCAAACGACATCGGTCCCTTGTTGTGTGTTACGCGTTTCGAAAGGATGCCAAGTAGGTATATTTATTTGTCTGATTATTCATTCGTTTATATGTCGCAGATTCCGCGACGATTTTCATCCGTAACACGTTTTGGTTTATGTGGCGATGATAATCATTGCTTCCTTCCGTCTCTCTCTCTCTCTCTCTCTCTCTCTCTCTCTCTCTGTATTCTCGTTTTTTTTCTTTTTTCTTTTGTTAGATTACTTCTCGTTACGCAGCCAAATTACGAATGTATAAAAGCTTTGACGCGATTATTTTATATCCGGAGAAACATCGAAAATGTGATAAAATCTTAAAAAATGATTAGAATTTGATAAGGTTAGACGATCCATAGAAACGATCGGTTGATGTCGCAACAATGAATCCGTCGATATTAGATATCCCACGGTACATATTACATGTATGTACATATACGTATTTATCATCGTATATTCCTCGATCTACGTTCGGTCGCAGGTACTTTCAAATTATGTCTAACGTTCGGCGGATAAACCCAGAATCAGGGGCATGATCTAAACTTCTGTCTTTCGTCTATAAACGCATCATCATATCGAATATAGCACACAGAGGCAAATCCGAGTTACCGAAGACGCGAGATGATTCCATTACCGTTAGTCAAAGTTTCGAATCTCCGAGAGCACGATGCCGAGTTCTCTTATCGTCTAGATAGATTCTCCTATCCGCAGTAGTGCCATTTCGGCTTTAGACGAAATCGAATATGTAAACTAGTCCAAGATTGGTAGTGCGATAGTTACGTCACGAATGCTCGTTCTCGCCAGCATCATTGTCATTACCACCATTGGTTCCGTTTCTCGGTACGGCCACGTCGTCGTTTCCCTTTTCAAGGATAGCTGATATCTGGGCAACGGTTTTTCTAGTTCGTTTCTAGGCAACGTTCGAGTCTCGTGAGCACAATCTCGACACCTGTTGTTTTCATCGTCGTCGTGGTACTTTCTCCTCCTTTTTCCACATGCATCAACGTTCGAAGCACCTTCTTCCCTTCTGCCCCTCCCCCACCCCTCACTCTTTCTCTCTCTCTCTCTCTCTCTCTCTCTCTCTCTCCCACCATTTCGTTATCGACGTCAAGCCACAAACACGCGACCGGATCTTTTACTTTTCGCGAGTTTTAACAAAGTCTTATAGAAATAAACTTGCCCTTTTTTTACATCTGATTTGATCTTGAATTCATCGAAATATGTTATAATACGAATGATTCTGCGAGAGAGCAGAGAATTGTGGTTTTAGCGGGTGAGTGACCGAGTATGACGATATTTTGCATCGTTCGTTAGTTTTGACGTAATTTTATTTCATTTTTCACGTACGTTTTATAGGTAGATACATGGGTATACGTCGTTTCTGCTAGATATCACGAAATTTCGTCAACATTTATGAAAAAGTCGCGTATATCTATGCTTCAAGTTTGTGACACGCTTAGAGAGACTCTTCGAGGTTTCCTTGAAAAATACAGTAAAAAAAGGAGTAACGTGGGTCTCGCAGATAAACGTAGCGCATACTCGTTTACTTGGAGGGATGGTCTAGAAAAAAAGGGCGGTAAACAAAAGGATACTTCGTGGCGTTATTCATGACTTGTTTATCGACAGACACTGCATACAGATGATGATGGATACCTACGTTTTGTTTCGGGCTGCGGAGCCCTCTTTCTTTTTCTTCTTCGACTTTTTACTTACGAAAAAGAAGAGGGAGAAGGTGAGAACCAAGCGAGAACAAACGCTCGGCGGGAGATGCTCGTAGCGGAAAAGAGGGAGAAAGAGGAATAAGAGGGTATAAGAAGAAGGGGAGAGTGAGTGAGTGAGTGAGTGAGTGAGTGAGTGAGTGAGTGAGAGAGAGAGAGAGAGAGAGAGAGAGAAAGTGAGCGAGAAAGAGAAGAGCGGATCGAGGTCCACCGTGATGGATTGGTCCGGGCCAATCACCTCGTTTGTATCCATTTGCCGCGAATATTGTTCCCTCCGTCTTGACTTGCACCCTTTTCCACCGTGGCAACCGAGGGAGTCCCGTGATTCATCTTATCCCCGAGGTAAGTCGAGATGCAAAGTGTGCAAGACAAATTTTGTATCTTTTATGCGACGTTAATTAAATGCCACTCGTGGAGCAGAATTTATTTCGCTTTCACGGAAAAAGCCCTGATTTACCGTTCATAATGTCGGACTTCTTTCTCTTTATTACTATCTCCTTGTATGTACATGGGCTAAAATAGGGATATTAATTTCGAGGTAAATATAGGATATACGCATTACCGATTGCTTCGAGCTTCTCAATAATATGTAGGATTTTATATCGCACTCGTTCGATTGATTCGCCTCTTCCCATGTTTTCTGGGAACACGAAGAGATTAACGACGCGCGTTTTATAATAAACATCGTTAGCGTTCGTTACGATCTTGTAAATTCTTTTTTCGATTTTACTCTCCCATAAAACTCGCGAATGCGTTGAACGTTCCGACATAAAGTCACAAGATTCGAACGAAATTTCAATTCGCTTTTTCTTCCCGTTTTGCATTCATATAGGAGCATTGTTGCGCTTGCACCAATAGATTTTATCTCTCTTTCTCTTTTATTCCTTCTTGTTTTGTTTCGCGCGCGTTGAAAAGGCAAAAAGATGACCAAAGAAACAAACGGGGGGTTAGGGGGGGGAGGAGGATTTCGCTTTAGAAGAAGAATGTAAAGAGAGAGTAAACAGAAAAGAATGGAATATTTTACAGTTGATGGTGCTAGCCGTAGAAAAGGAAGAGAAAGATTTGTGTGTGTGCGTGTGTGGGGAGAAGGAAGGTTCGAATGGAAATAACACGACGGAATACAGGCGGAAAGGGGTCTCTTTTCTAGTTATCGGTTAACGAGGTGACTGATTGTCTATAAAACTTGCTAACAAACTCGCACTCGCTCGCTCCTTCGGCATCGTCTTTCGACGACATTGTCTTTCGTCTTCTCTCTTCGTCCCCCTTCTCGTTCTTCTTCATGTAGTCGTCCTACTACTCTAACTGCCATTCCCAGAGCAACTCTTATCGCTACGACTCGCTGCGAAGAGGCCTTGAGCATGACTTCTCGAACGACAACGACAACTTTCGACAAATTGGAAAATATAAAATGCAAAGTTACCCTCGATTACCGGCCTCTATTTCACCTACTCTTCTCTTTTCCTCTTCCCTCGCGTCTACTGTGTCCTTTCCACATTTCGAGGGTGACCTTTTTAACGTGCAGATTTAGTGGGGAGACGTAGCACTCTCGTACGCTCGTCTCGAGAAACGTTTTAGATTCCTCTGTGATCTTCTCGGAAGGTGAATTTTACGAGAAGTTCTTTTACTTCGATAAAGTGTGGTGGAATGGTTCGCGCTTCAACAAGAAAATTGTTCGTTGCCGAAACGAGCTCATATGAAAAATTCCGACAAAAGAATTGCATGGCTTTACTTTTTATGAAAATATTTGCACAGATACCAATTGTAAGATAATGTATTCTATTTTGACCAAGAAACCAAATAACATTATACGTGCTGTCCCGAATGAGAAGACGAAAATGAAGTCCTCTAATAATCAAATATTTCTCAGGAGCAGAAATTTGTAGATGTAGTTTATAAAAGGTAGTGTTCAACGAAGGTAGTGTTTTTTGTGTCTAGGTGGTAAACGCGAGGCTCCAAGAACGCGTGAAAATTCACTTATTCTACGCCGGCGCCGTAGAAGTGAAGGAAGGAGGGTATGAAAGAAGAGAGACGATTCGGCGTGCCAGCAGGCGAAATCTCTCCCCTCCTCTCTCCCTCTCTCTCTGTCTCTCTCTCTCTCTTTCTCTTTCTCTTTCTCTTTCTCTCTCTCACCCTATTTTTCATTCCCTTTTTACTCTTCTCATCGTCGTGATTTCATGTAAAGTACTGCTTTCACGGTGCGGTAATTTCATTTTCGCAACGAACTTACAGTCTTATCCTCCTTTTTCGTCTCTCTATTGTCGTACAACCTGCTTTTTGCTTCGTGATCTCTTCTTCTCTTCTTTCCCCGCTTCTTCTTCTTCTTCCTCTTCGCATCTCTACTTCCACCACACGGGTTCACTCTAAACGGATAGTTTCATTTACGCAAATTGTCCTTCAATTCGAGCCAAGGTCGGATCTAATCGGAGTATGCGTGCATCAAGTTATCTTGCTGATCTTTGTATGCAATTTTCTCTACATCGGTATATAATGACGAGCTGCGTGGTGAGGTGTGTGTGTGTGTGTGTGTGTGTGTGTGTAGTGTAGTGTAGTGTAGTGTAGTTTAACGCGATGCCAGCGCGACGTTAATGACTCGACGAGCGACGATCGTCGTGTCTCTTTCTCAAGCTCTCTACGGACGATTATTCAACGAAATGTCGAGCGTCTACGAATAATTAAGGTCAGTTATCCTCTTCCTTTGTTTGCACAAGCACCCACGCGAAAAGGAGAGGGCGAGAGCGAGAGAAGTAAAGAAGGAGTAGGAGAGAGATAGGTTACTTCGAAGCAGATCCATTAAATCCAAACGTCTCGTGTTCCTCTTCTCTGTGGTGTCTAATGGAAGTTAAATCTTTTAGCAAAACACTACCTCTAGTTCGTAGGTACGTAGGTACGTAGGTACGTAGGTACGTAGATACGTAGGTACGTAGGTACGTGAGTTAAGTGAAGAGAAGGGAAGAGGGGCGACGAAGGGTGGCGGTTAACGGGGTGGTAGGTCGGAGGATCGCGTCGCTCGGCGAAGGATGAACGTCGGATTAATTCCCTACGATATTCTGCAGTAGTGTAAAGTTGGCGGTTACTCATCAAGTATGCATCATCCCGCGCGCACGACTGACACCTCATGCGCGACCACCAATGGCGACAAATGAGAGTAGGAGAGACGAAGAGTCGAAGCTTACGAGAGGATGCTTCAGAGATTTTTGGGAATGATTTTTAAAGGTCGACGAAAGGAATGTGTTGTTACTTGAATGTGAATGAGCTTGCTTGACAGCAAGTGCGTTTCGAAAGGAAACTCGTCTTCCATTTCGGCCCTCTGTCCACTACGCGTCATGCCTCATAAATGGAACTAACCATCTTCTCTATATTTTCTCATTATTCTCCTATTCTATTTACTCTACGTTATTCAACATATTATACATTATTGTATATTAATATAATTAATATTATAAAGAATTAGTACCTAACAACGGCGTGTGATAAGTTTTATGATGGTTTACGAGCGATTGCGTGTTCTATAATTATTATGAACGGATTATGAGTGATCGATAGTGAAAACGTTAATCAAAAACGCGAATTTGTTTTGTTTTCTATCGTTAACGGTTTTTAAATATAATATATTACTTTTATTGTTTGATAATTGATTTTTTATGACAGTCTCCCTTAGATGTTATTCCGATAGAATTCGTTTTCATTGAGACATCGAAGGTTGAAGCACGCTTCAGGAAACATATTCTGCCGATCATTCCTGATTCGATACGACGTTCCGTTCCGTGTAATTCGAAATCGCACGACGCACGTGTCGGACTGAACGACGCGAAATCGACGGCTACCCAAAAGACAAAGGTCCTGCCGCGGTCTGCAGGGAGATCCGAGAAGGGCCGTGAAGGGAGTCGGAAAAATAGGGAGGGGAAGTTAATTCGAGAAACCTTTATAAATAACCCGTGCCATCGATGGATTCCTACTCCCATTCTTGCTTTCTCTATCACTTTCTCTCTTCTTCCCTTTTTATCTTTTTCTATCCCGACATCGTCGTCTTGAGACCCTTTTTACCCATACATAAATCGATAACTTGTCTTGAAATTTCGATTGAAATGAATGGGTTAGTCTTAGCTCCGTTATCTTGGCATACAACATAATTTTACCTCGGAGAAGATATGACAGTTCTCATTAAATTATCTCACTGATATCATCATCATCATTATGATGGAAAGTGGAAGTCTATAAGCGGATTTTCGACTCGCTCTAATGCTTATAACGTGTGTGCGTGTGTGTATCCCAGGAGAATAAGCGAAACTTTGATGCAAATAATCCTTTAAAAGTAACGAGGTTTTTCATGTATTCATTGATGTTTAGAGCGAATCTTTCTCTCCTACGTTTGATCTACGCATCCTCGGCATGAAGCATAGAAAAAGCCTCTTAAATGGCAAAGAAGAAAAGATTCGACGCACGGAACGAGACGGAATGAAAAAAAGGAAAATAATAAGAGCGAGAGAGCTTTCATTCTTCAGTAGCAATAATAAATTCAGCTGGGAGGCCCAATGAGTTATTCTTCGCCTCGCGTTGAACATTAAAAAAAAAA
>JAIFRP010000130.1:915797-926960 GCA_032403825.1 Odynerus spinipes
GAGAGAGAGAGAGAGAGAGAAGCGGTGATGCGTGTCACTCCGTTTGTGTGTGTATGTCGCAGGCTGTATACCTACTATACAAGGCATATATCCGGCGTATGATAAATCTCCCTCCGCGGTTTGAGCCTGTATCATATCGCCGTGGCTATTTTAATATTTTAAACTTCTGCCCTAAATGTGCAGTATATCAAAACTTGTGCCATAAATTACGTATATCTCCCTCTCTCCAATGCTCGTCTATAGCCCCCCATACATATGCGTTGCTTCTGTCTCACACCCTTATTCACCGTCAACCTCATTGGCCGGTTTTACACTTGCCCTTTTGCTTGCTTTCGCACCCGAAAACGCGAGTGTATTTCTATGCGCTTTGGGGAATTAACGACCGATCGTAGGTCCTGGATGGTCACGGTGTTATCGTCGTGAGACATCTAAATCGAATGAGCTTCGATTAAGAGCTGTGTTTATTTTTTAAGACATTCTGATGCAAACTTGATTTCTTCTTACTTGTTTCTACTTTCAGCCTTCGGAATTCTTCTTCTTCCTAAGACGATTGCGCGTGTAGAAATAGCAAGTCGTCAGTTTACGAGCGTCGAAATTAAGCGAGGCCCGAGGCAGCTATCGTCGCATACGATAACACTTTTCGTTAAGTATTGCCGGCGGACTAGTATAGAATGAAAAAAGAAAGATAGAAAAATGGGGTTTGGGAGAGAAGATAGATAAGGGAACAGAATAAATGTAGAAATCGTAGGTTAAACGAGGAAGCGGTAGGTACCTCGTATTACCTGCGAAGAGAGTATTAAAGGCGATAAAACAATGCCCGAACTTTTGGAGGAACTGCGCCCATTATTGCTTCCTAAAGTTTGCTGTAAGCGGAGCTCTCAAGCTTGCGGAGTAGGTACGAGAGAGATGGGAAAGGAGAAAGAAAGAGAGAGAGGGGGGGGGAAGAGAAGGAGAGGAAAAGGAAAAGTAGTGAGGGTACTGACCGGACCCTGCTGGGCCCCTCGAGATCCGCGTTGCGCTAAGGTATACTCGACTCGGTTCACTTTTATTGGCAATTTAATACGAGTCTATTTTTCTCAAGGCAAGATCCTGATAAGAGGCGAATGAAAGAAGCGGCGATAGACAGACAGATAGATAGATAGATAGATAGATAGATAGATAGATAGATAGATAGATAGATAGATAGATAGAGAGGGGGGGAGGGGAGAGGGTGGAGAAAGGTTGAATAATCGATTGATCGGTATGTTCGGACAGGTAAACACAAACGCTATGCTCGCTTTTGCTGACCTAAAATGCTAAAGGTCGCTTCGGTGAACGGAAAATCAAGGTTATTTTGCGGCAAAGAGATTCAAACATCGCCGACATGCTTTTTCGTGTTTGCTCGTCCAACGACTCTTGAAGTTAGCCATCGTCGTTTGGTCCAACAAGTGGAAATTAGAATGCTCGCGGTCATCAACCGTGCTCTTTTCTTTCTATTAATTTCACTTTATTACTGCTATTATGTATTATAATATATGACAAGTCACAAACATCGCATCTTTTTAACTTGAATGCTATTTGACTATTGTTTGGTACATCGATAAAATATAGATTTTGATAAATCTCCTGGATATTTGATATATCTTCTCAACGTACAATAAAGCATCATTAATATGCTAAAATAAACTGTATGATGTTTTCGTTTGTGGAGTAATAAAACGACCAAGTATCGACGAGTTTTCTGGCCAAGGAAGAAGTTCCTCCATTTTCACTTTACCAGCCACGACAAATAAATAACTGCGCGGAGATTCCACCCCCGATTTATTCGAGCGATTTTCGAATTTATCAAGCAGATCTTGCAGACGGTTCTCGAGGGTAGAAAACGCGGTGAAGCGAGAAAAGGGTGTGGGTGGAAAAGCGTCGGACGATAGAACGACGCACCTACTTTTCTTACTTTCTACCTTTCTCTTTTTTCTAAGGGTTCCCCGCTGGTTTTTATACTTTCGAGGTGGGGCTTGAGACGAGGTGGTTGTTAAAGAGGGGTAGAGACACCTTTTAATTCCCCGCTGCGAGACTCGCGTTATATTTTATTCGGACGGTGTTGCCGTTATCAATACCGTCGGAGGCTCTACTTTCTCCCTCGCTCTTTCTCTTTCTCATAATCAACCCTTATCTCATTCGGAACTTTAAGTTCTCTCTTCCTTCCCTTCATCTTCAGTCTATTTAATTTGAATAAGTTTTAAAACTTGGTCACCCTCGCAAACGCTCGACAGATATCAGATCTCTATCGTTTCTATCTCTCTGGTTCCCCCGATTCTTCCTCCTTCTCAGCCTTTTATAATCTTTTCTCTTTGAGGATACATTTATGCAGGACGAGCTCGACCGTCTCGTTTCTACGTTTACCTTTGCTACCGCCTTCTCTTGAACCACTCTTTGTCGCTTCTTTTCGCACTTTCGCAAATGTTCCTGTGGTGGAGAGATCTATCAAGAAAGTCGTGAAATTAATCTTCACATTTCGATGTTACGATCAATCAATTAATTGTACCCTATAACGATAATAACCGGCACTTTTTCCGTCAGAAAAAGTGATATATTTCTTGTAAAAATGTGAAGTAACCAACCGGGCACATGCCAGTCGCTACAAGATGCTTTCAACGCGTTGTATCGTCGGTGTCGTATTTAGTCATAAATCCTCCTCGTTGTTTTAATGCCAGAGGAACGAGGTGTATTCGTCAATCTTTTCACCTCGACTAGCGAGTCCAATCTTCTACGTCATTTTAACGCGCGACGTTTCATTTGAATCCCAGTGTCAATAGTCTGCGAATGAAACATGATGCTTCTGGTATATAACTCTGTTCAAAAAAATAAAAATAAAAAAAGATACAAACCAGCTACGAACGGTAAAGAACGAAAGAAATCAATTGATGTATAGACGAATCTTTTAATCGGAGGAAATACAAATTGACGATCAAGAACAAGAATACATAACGCGCATAGAAAATATGACGAAACTTAAAATTAAATTGGTGAGAAGAAAGTGTGCAAGGAACAAAATAAATGAAAATTGTATGATTAACTGTCTTCCTGGGAAAAATGCAAGATTGACGAAAATTGTGAGAAATCAAGTTCGATTTTCTGTGAAACTATCGATGCGATTCAAGCAAGAAAAAGTTACTCGATCTCGCGTAACTCGCTTCGCGATTCTGCCAATGAAGCGCAACGATTTTAAAACGTTTCTTGACGAGAAAGTTCATCGCGGAAGCGTCGAGATCTCAAAGAGCAGGCAGAGGAATGGCGAAGCGGAGGACAAGAGGGGAAGGGGAGAAATTGCATTCCTCAAAGATCCTTTCCAGAGTCACTTGAGAATCTCACGAACGCCAGACAATGTTCAAACGCTTTCGACACGCTTGAATACTCGCGCTTTTCCGTCGAGTCGAAGCACAACCTACGAGAGGTGGGGCCGTAGCTCCTGCTCGCTCGACTTCAAGATTTTCATTTTTGATTTTTGCTTACCTCCGCGGCCTTATCTTCCCGAGTATCTTCCCAGTTATATCGCTTCGTTTTCGCTCGATAAGTTTCACTGAATTCTCCCTTACAAAAATTGGAGTATCTCTTGCGCTAAAATATTTACCATATTAGACATAAGTATGATCAAATATCAGCTCGTTTTAATTGAATTTAAATGAAGAACGATCGTTGATTATTCAAGGAAAAAGAGCTAGTGATCTTTTGTTCGTCCTTCGAAAACAGGGAAAGATGAAACACCTTCGGTGTAGAGAAATTTGAGCGATCGAATTCATCGTTCAGGCTCGGGTCGCTCGACCGCCAAGCATTTTGTGATGTTTTACACCAAAAACATTATCTGAGTTTTCAATTATCCGAAGTATAATCGAGACTCTACTGTAATCGCAAAATACCTCACAGCTATACCTACCTTCGAATTAGTCAAGAAGCTCTTTCACCGAGAATTCATCGTAACCTTCGTGCCGCAACTTTCGCAACTTTCGCAACCAAAAAGCAACAAGCTGGGACGTTCTTTATCACTGGACAGGGACCATCAGTACGAAAGGAGTAGGGAAGAAGATCCGACGTCGCGCGGAAGGATTGAAAGCGCGTAGTTTCTATTTCTTTTTGAAAAATTCGGCATATAAAGGACAGTCTAGACCTATCCTGATCACAAATCACCACTAAAGGAGTTCAGCAAGCAGAAGTCTCGAGTAGGTGTTCGAGATTTCGACTGTGTTCGTGGAAAGAATTAACGCCGAGTTGATAATTTGCTATCCTTTTTGCCTCTGTCTCTCTTTTTCACTTTATCTTCTGCTCTTCGTATATTTTGTCGCTCCGCGGGTAAAGTAGACGTTCTCTGTGATCTCCCATGACAACGGTTTTAACTGAAAGGGAACGGCTAGACTTAAAGAGAGAGAGAGAGAGAGAGAGAGAGAGAGAGAGAGAGAGAGAGTATGAGCGAGAGAGAGGGGAGGGGGCGGAAGAAAAGTGAAAAAAAAGAAGAGAAAGGGAGAGAGAGCGAATAAAAGAGATAATAGAAAGATTGAAGAACAAAGGAAAACGAGAAAGATGTAGAAGGTAGGAGAGAAATGTGTCTGTTCTATGCTCGCTTTCTAAATCACTGACACTCCAAGCTCCTCTTCGATCAAATGTTTTTCTATAATAATTACATAACGTGTTAAGGTCAGAATGATAAAGAAGAAAAAACGGAAACAGAATAAAAGAGAGAGAGAGAAAAAAGCCTGGTATGTAGTTACGTTACGTTGCTTTCTCAAATGAAAACTCGTAATTAACAAACGTGAAAAAGGCGGATTTACTCGTTAAAAAATACAATTCTCAACTTATAACTTGTTCCGGAAATCCGCTTAACACTATATAACCTCGCGCGCTTGTACAATCTCATTAAAAGCGTTTTTCCGCTTGCACGCGTTCTCTGATACGCGTTTTTGTTAAGAACACCGGTAGTTAAAATTCGGTTAATACAGCATATTTGTTTATGCATTAAACCTCGTACAAATACCTGCCAGACATTACGACGATATTGTAATATTCGACTTGAAAAAGTATCCATGAGAACAGGAGATTGAAATGAGTCCTTTAAAATTTGAATTAGATCTTCCGTGACGAAAACCATAAGTCATCGAGGGTAAATATTATCAATGAAATACGATAGATTAATGATAAAACGTAGGTATAACGAGAAAGAGAGAGAGAGAGAGAGAGAGAGAGAGAGAGAGAGAAACAAAGAGGGTAGTAAGAGAGGACACAAGAGCAGTTAGCCTACTATCTAGCATGTTTATGGTAATTCGGGCCATCCTGCTGACCCGAGAGAAGCATGCATATACATCAGGCTCTCTCGCTTTGACGCCGATTCAGCCAACTCGTCCCTCTCGTAGCGAAACCCTTTTGCACTTTCTCACTCCCCCTCATCCCTCTGTCTCTCAGTCCTTACGAAGTTCAAACAGTTTCTTTCAGCCGTTTTCTCTCCTCATGAACGAAAAAGCGTACGAAAAATTATCGAGTGTGTAAGATTTATTATTCTATTACATAATTATTATTATTTGGTAATCCCTAAAGATTAGATAACAACAACGATAAATAATTATCAAATGTTAAACCGCGAAATTATGTGCTTAGGTGTGTGACGTGTACTTATGAACATATGCGTATATACGTGTATGCACATTCTATGGAATGTATCTTCTAATTAGATTATTAATACAAATTTAATGTTTAAATTAATAAGAACTCACCGTATTAATTAGAAAAGTATACAGTTACAAGTAACTACACTGCAGCAAGGTAGGAGTGAGTGCTGAAAACAAAGGAGAAAAGGGGTGGAGGAGGCACAGTGATCAGTACTATCCCAGGGCTGAGGTCAAGCCAAAATGCAAAGCTGCTAATCTGATCTCTCTCTCTCTCTCTCTCTCTCTCTGTGTGTGTGCGTGTGTGTGTTTCTACCTCTTTTCTTTCCTATGTAGAACGTAACGTAGCTTCTAGCCAGGACTCTCAGTCTGGAGAACATGCACCGGATTGCCGTCAATTATACATTATAAACAGTCATAAATATGCAAACTCTCGAAGGTAGTGGACAAGAGAGAGCGAAAGAGAGAGAAAAAGGGGAAAGGCAGAGGGGCTTAGGCAGAGCAAATGTACGCGTGCGTAAGCAAGAGCGGGGATATCATCGCTTGCGGTATTCCCCGGTATCTCCCACGCGGATTTGGACTTCCGTGTTTGGCTCGGTTCAAGTCGAATAACCATCTATCTTCCGCGGAATTTTCGTAACATTTAATTTCCATTTCTAACTCGTCCTCGGTCTCTGGGTTACGCTTTTCTTAATCATTGCCTTCTCTAACATTTCATAGTAACTTCGAAAATCGACTAGTCAAAACTAGTATCGACGGTAAAACTTTATTGGAATTATATACTCGTATTTCGGGTCTTAACGATATAAAATCTACATCATTGTTGGCGATGAAACAAAAGAAATTACGAGAAAATACGAGATTTGAGGAACCTTTAGGGATATCAAGACAAAGTCTGAATATTCGGGAATCGTCTGCTAAAGTTATCGTTTAAGGTAAATAATTTCCATCAGAATTGTCGAATGTCAAACGGGATGATTAGACGAGGAACATGCGGAAAGTCGATATAGGGGAAGCTTATCAATTGACACGGAAAGTCGTGGTACATGGTAGAAGCGGAAGTCCCGTGGCTTTGCTTCGATAACTTCGATAACTTCGATAATACCTACTCCTTATTCGACAAGATTATTTCCATTTCAATCGCGCATAAATTCAATACCGTTCGTGGTTATTGCTTTCGTATTGCTTGAATTATAAACAATTCAAGTCCCTAGACCTGTCTGGCTTGATAATGAAATGTTTGATAATCGATATTTGATACATGATTTTTGAGACAAATTTCTCTTTTGAGAAAGTGCAACACGAATAATGGATGTGCCTTTCAAATCAGATGCGCTGCAAGCAGATTCGTTGATCCGACACCGACTTCGAGAAATGTCGACAATCACACAAGTTGTATGTAGGTATATATTCTAGATAAACATCCTAGAACGGGCACTTACACTAGCCTCGCGTCGAGATTACTTCCAACCGGAAATTATTTTGCAGTCACGAATTATAGCCGGTGGAATATCAAATCCATACTGGCCGACAACGCGAAGTAGTAATTCCGCGAGTAATACACCATTTGTACGCGTACGTACAAACCGATCGACCGACGTATCGTTTCGGGTAATTTTACATGTACCTACCTATAATTTAAAGTCTTATCTCGACATAACTTTTTACGTGTACGGTCATGAACTTTGATATGGCAAAAAGGCAACGAATGAGATTAGAATATAAATACATTTGTTTTCACAAAGATGTTGGTCACAAAAATCTTTGTAGTTACAAAGATTTTTCGGAGATTGGTATGTAACGAAAAAGAGTAAAATAAACGGACAATTAGACTTGGAAAAGAATCACTCGATAATAACACGTTTTCCAAGGAAATTTCAGCAGCTGTCGAGTAATAGAATCATCAAAGGACAATTTATGAGGAAACACGAATTGAGTGGAACACGGTTTCAATATCCCTTCCATAATCATATACAATTTCATTTCAAGAAAAAGGGAACACCTGCCGTCGCGTCGGTCAAAAGCAGTATTCGCTGCATCGCCCGACTTCGATATAAATGAGGGTCTTTGGATTTCACAATGAGCTCGAGTTCACGAATGTCACTGCTAATACGAGCCAGTTTATGTTTGGTATAATGCATTTGTTGTCACACCGCCAATAGTAGATTCGGCAAATTATGCCAGGAGAATATTTTAGCTGGCCCACGTAGGTAGGTACCTATAACAAACGGAGCACATTTTGGCGTTCAGTCTAATTACAAGCCTCCTCCTACTTCGACAGGAACTTCGCTTTCGGAGGGCAAGCAAATGATAGGGTTAGATCGGTAGATCGGTGCCACGGATCTAATCACCATATGTCTCTCTCTCTCTCTCTCTCTCTCTCTCTCTCTCCCCCCCCCTTTTTCTTTCTTTCTATGTATCTATCTATCTCTTTGTCAAGATTAAAGTTATACCGAGGTCTATGTCGACTTTTGGAAGACGGTTGGTTCGATAATTCAAGCACCATAGAGATTACGAGGAATAGAAGTATCGTTAAAACGTTTTATTACTTTAAATCGATGGATGACAAAACGAGAGCGAATCGACAGAAGAGGCATTACAAGGTTGTGTTTCGCTATAAGCCAATGACAGCGAATTTATGTAGATGAGACTTATATAAATGTCGGGTGGAAGTAACTGTAGGTCAGAAATCGATTACACGAAATTATGAAATATTTTGTTTGAAAATTCTTCACTTTATGAATAACATTTTATAATTTCATTGAAAAAGTGACTTCGCATGACCGAGACAACCGTCCATAAGTGGAGTAATATACTGCGACAACGTTATTCGATAATGAATAACGGTAAAATCTTAGTGTAAATTCGATAAATGCATCGCGGTTGAATACCGATTATAGGATTATCGAGAATTAATAGTTGACACGAAAATTGAATTAATAATCATTACGAAAATCCGCCTCTACGATGACGAACTATTTTCGATTTATCTGCCGAGAAGTAGTTCACCGATCTTTAAAAGAGAAGTACGACGCGTTATTTAATTATGCGGCTTTCCCGATAAATAATACAATTTGGAATACTTCTTATTAAACGACACATTACCAGAAAAAGTTTTCATTGTGTCCTCCCTCTCTCATTATTCTCAAACTTTCTTACCAAGAATGAAATATTCGCCACTCGCGTACCAACGAGCTCAAATCCGTCTTATTAAAACCCACAAATCGATATTCGTCGAGCAATATCTTCGACCGATCTAATCCATATTCAGTTAAGCACGGTTCGAATTTATGAAAATTTATGAAAATTGAATTATTCGTAGTTTTTATGCTACGGAATCCAACCGGTATATAGCGCGAAGATATCGAAACGGTAGCAAAAATAAATTCGTTATAGTTAAGAAGGAAAGAAAACGATTGAGAGAAAAAAGAAAGCTCAGAAGCCAACAAAAATTCCATCGTTTCGTCAACCACGCGTAGACCAAAGTGACTTACATGTGTGTTGTAAATTTGGAAAAAGTCTGATATTAAACTAAACAAATTATTATATTTGCTCAACGACATTTCTATATCTATAGTAGTAGTAGTAGTAGTAGTAGTAGTAGTAGTAGTAAGAGGGAGAGAGAGGCGACGTACGAGATGGCACGACGTGCTGTACATGTCAGACAGTTTAAGCCGATTATCCTTCTTCTCGGGATCCCTTTTCGATTCCCGACTCCTCCTCGACCCTCTTCGTATCATCAACCACTCCCTTTGAAGATCGCTCCTCGTGGGGAAAGGCGAGTGGGCGCATGTTACACGCACCTTGAGTTGTTACGTATCTCTGCCGTTGACCAGTTCCAATCTCATGGGTCTATCAACGCTATGACCTTCGTTGTCTCCTTCAGTTCACTTTTGAGAGTTTCGTTGTGTCGACCAAGACGCGTGGTATCGCATCGATATTGTATTATCTTTTTCCTACTTCACTTCTTGCTAGTGTCAAATATTTCATCTGGATCAGTCTCGTTCAAGAATTCTTCGAGAGGTCGAATAATTCAAAGAGACACGCAGAAAAGGCAATTATTGCAGTAATAGTCTTGATATCGATCAAAGCGAACTTGGTAAACGCGCGAATCGCTGAGAGGTCGTAGGAAATAGAGTTGAAGCAACCCTTCGCAAGGTACATCTTCCCAAGCGAATTCTATTAATCGTAACGTATTTGAAAGTTCTCTACGGTCCACAAGCTTCCGTACTCAAGGATTAAGGAGTAGCTCGTTCTCATACAAACAGCGAATGTTTGCACTCCGATACACTGCTAGTGGCGCATAACCAAACCGCAAACGTTTATCTTGTTTTAATCGACTCAGCTGGGATGGTTCGAAACTTCGACAAGTCAAAAATTTGCCACGACTTTCTCGGTTTTGGCTCAATTTGATTCGACGTTTCGACGATGTCGTCCATTTGTGAAAATAAACTGACGTTTAATAGTACAATGTTTTTTAAATTAAACTCATCGATTTGAGGAACGATTAAATCGAAATTGCATAGTAGGTACACGAAATATCGCATCCTGAATATTCACGTTCTTCAGATTTCCGTTTCTCGTTACTAACATCGAAGGAAAGTAGAGAATATTCCGAGGAGATAGTAGCACGAGTTGAAAAACTCGCGATGGTCGAGCTTTCCGTGAATGAAATATTTGTCTGAAGAAAATTATGCGCCTTCGAGGTAACAAAGTTTAGCAATCTACTTTAATTTCTTTGAAGAACAAAGTTGCAGTACTTCGCAAGATCTGCTCGTACATACATACATATGTATGTATATATCTGTCGAGAAAATTCGAGTAGCAGATTAGCTAGCAAAGAGAAGAAAAAGAAGAAGGAGAAGAAGGAGAAGAAGAACAAGAAGAGGAGAAGGAGAATCTTTAGGAATCAAACGACGTACTTCGACCTTGATTTCTCTAAAGACTGAACGAAATGGTCTTCTGAATGGTATGAAAGGCGCGTTTAAGAAACGCGTAGACGACCCGACGTGACGGCCGAGTCGCACGGAGAAGTCGGACAAAAGGCGAAGCTTGTCGCCCGCTCGTAAAACAAATAACTCCAAGCCTACCACCTTTAATCCTTCCTTCTTTCTTTTCCTTTTCCCTTCCCACCCTCTTGCCACCTTTCTCTCTTCCAAAGGAAAGACGACATCGCATCGGCAGATACTAATTAATGCCGAGAAACCGCAATGAGCAAGACTCGTTTGCCAGGTCGAAGTCCCTTAATGAATCTCTCGAGAAAGCTGCGAGTTCTTTAGTGCGTTTGCGCGACGAGAAGAGGAAAAGTTTGGGGTTAGCCCGGCCACTTGTTTAACTTCAACGGAATATTAATTTATAGTCTCGGCTGGCTTGTACAGACGTTTTTTAATCGACACTGCGGATATTATGTAGATTACTCCCGCGGCATCCTATAGAAATATATTGCGTTTTTCCGTAAGTTGAGGAGACGAGAGAAAAAGAGGTAGAGAAAGAAAAAGAGAGGAGAAGGGGGCGAAAGTGTGTGTGTGTGTGT
>JAIFRP010000130.1:996858-1010933 GCA_032403825.1 Odynerus spinipes
GGAGGAGAACAAGGGGATAACGTGGTAACGAATGGAAGCCGAACAAGCAGTACCGTGAAAACTTCCTCGAGGCTGTACGAACTTTTGGACACGGACGAGACATATCCGTTTTTGAAAATGAATATAATATCGATTGTTTCATTTGTTAAATCTAAATTAATTCCCTTCTCTGTATTTCAGAACGTCAAATTTATCTAACTTATAAACCAAAAATACTACATATATATGATATATCGCAATTGTGCAAACACACAATGCACACGTAGGTACCATTTATAGATTTTTACAATTATTATTCAATAATCGATATGTCAAATTTTGTAAAAATAGCTCCTTTACGGGCGAACGAAACGACAAGAGAAAGGAGTGCAACGATTAGCGCTGTTCGAACTTCAGCCTAATTCATAAACTTAATGTATGAGTTGAGGTGCGAACATATTACAAACCCACATAAACGAACTCAAAGCAATGGTTCCTTTAACTGGTCTGTTAACGTTGTATTCATTGTATTTTTTTACCATGAAATGAAATCGCGAAAATCATCGGAACGTTCGCAGACGCGAACTTTTTATCAAAGCGAAATAAATTTAAAGAAAAGGCGGGTTAAATTCAGAGAAAAAGAAATTTCTGAATTTCCGACTGCACATTATTATGGGTGTATACCGTACAAGAGACGACGGACCCCATCGAAATCCGTTCCACTCCACATACGCTTTGTCGGACATGAAATATAAGGCAATTTCATGAACCATTAAGAATGGAAGTTCATAAGTCGGCAACAGCACGTGTTTTCGGCGTTAACCCGCGTAGAAGGCGAAATGAGATTTTTCGATATACCGGTTCAGCTTCCTCTCTTTTACTTTCTCTTAGCATGCTATCGATAACGAACGTTCCACAAGAAGAGAAGAAAACACGAGAATATTCCTTTTCCATCTTACCGCTTTTCATTTGCCGTTGTGACAAGAATTATCCTCTTTAAAATTGATCCGCACCCGCGCACTTTCCTCTTTCGTTTCTTTTTTGCTGAAACGTCTAACTCATGGTTGGCGCATGGAAGGTTTAACTCGTAGAGAAAAATGAGGCTCTTCAGGAATGTTTCCCATGTTACAATGTTATGTGTGTGTATATATACATACGTACATAGAGCTATATTTATTAGCTATCTTATGTGGGCGCTGATTTTCTTCCAAATTTTTTCAATTAAAATTCTTCTATCCGTATACCTATTTACTTTACTTTACTTTTTCTTACTCTTTCGGATTTTTATTCTTCGACTTTTTTACTTCGATTCGCCGTCTTGTTTTTACTATATTCGTCATTACAAATAATCACACCCCTCGACTATTCAAATTTGATTTTCTATATCTGTAACCTTTTTTATTTTTATTATACCTTTTTATTATATAATGGTCTTTTCTTGGTAGTAAATAAATTTCTTTTCACTCCCCCTTGTTCCTTTTTTCTGTCTATTAAATCGGCAACACGCTACATGCAAACGGTACCTATGTATGTACATACATGCATACATAGGTATCGCGAATTCTCGAAGGACACTCGAAAACGCGCGACGTTCGGTCGATCGATGAAACACGCGAATAGCGATTTTATTACGACGCGTACATTATCGCACATAGAACGCAAAATGCTCGATCGTGCACTCTCGCATGGCTCGAAAATTCCTATCATTCTGTAATTTCGCTCCGCAATGTCGCCCGTAAAAATTGATTAACCGATCATCGCTGTGTATTTATCCCCGTTAAAATCGAAGTATTCCGGCAAATGCCTGAATACGATAAATCTATTAAAACGTCGCCCTACTCTCGTACTTCAACTCCTCTCCACTAGTTAAACATTTCATCAAGTACTACTGATCGATCTTGTTTTCATGAAATAGTAGTACTGACCACGATACGGCAGTCATGGCCATAATACGAAGGACAATCGTGAGATTGAAAAGATTCTTCTTAATCCCTTTCGATAAACTCGCGAGAATCGAATAAATTGAAAAAAAGATTCAATGAAGTCAATTACAAACAAATAAAGAGCGAGCAATATTCCGATAGAGATGAGCAGTGGTAATCGGTTCCTCAGACATACATACATATGTATTTAGCGTCGATGTCCATCAAACGCGTGTGTTGTAATAGCATCGATCGTGTTACGTCGATTTTCCGCCTAAGGAAATTATGCCCTTGTATCGTGAAACCTATTAAACGGGTCTCACGATTAGGTGGTCGCGTCACGAATAGATCGATAGGCGCAAATATGCTACATAAACAGACTTGGATTTACTCTTGGCCGAGATTCAAAGTACTCCTTTGAGAAATACACGGGCAAATACATATGTAGATCGCTCAACAAGGAGGATCATCAAATTTTCTCTACGTACATACATATATGAAGGTATCCTACCGTGACGTCTCTCGCCTCTTCTCTCGCATTGAATTGAAATCAATCACAAGCTAATCCACTAGCACCAGTATTCATTTTATTTGTCGGTCTCAGTTCAAGAGATCACGATTACGATCTGTGCACTTTCAATGTTCTATATACGAAGATATATAGAAGTACTTCCCACAAGATGCCGACGTTAATCCATATATTAGTATTTGTACTAACCTTTGTATTTAAACATTTATGCATATAAAACGTCAGTGATAAATATGGATCTTTAATCGACTAATGGTAATAATAGTTGACATTAAATTTGTTATAATTTCTTGTTTTTCTTTTCATTTGTATAAATAATTTATTTCCATTTGTTCGTTACAACAGATCAAAATGCGCTTTGTAATGAGACGATCAGCGTAGAAAAGATGTATTCACAATCTCGTTTAAAAACTCCAAGTACCTACGCCAGGAAGTATAAAAGAATAATGCGGATCCGATGTGATCCATTGCCAAGAGCTTTAGAGTCTCGGAAGCTGGTTGAATGTACATACATAGATACATATGCTCGAGACCGCCAATCATGCTGATTGTCCTGATTGTGTCCGCAAGCCGTTTGCTCGCCAGTGCCTATGCGCACTAATTATATTAGCTTTGAGGGACCAGAATTCTGGACCTCCTGTATATACCCACCATTTCTCCCTCCGGCTCTTTATCGCGCTTCATCGCTCGTTCCGAGCAAACAGAACGAACCAAGAGAGTTGTCTACTCTGAATCGTCTAATTGTCTAATTACTCTGTACGTGTACACATTCATATACTATAAATACGTAGATACGAACAAATCAGGTACTTATTTTTCTTCGCAAATCCTCTATAGTTTTGAATAAAAGTTTAACGTATTTTTGTATTTTGAAATTCATACATTTTATACTACTAGTAAGACAATCGGCATTATCAGTGTTCAGATTTTGAATTTAGAAAATATTATACGTCTATTATAACTATAGATAATTTATAATACATCTGGGATATGCGTATCATGCAAAAAAGCTGCGCGAAAGAAGACTATACAATAAGCAATTACGGGTGCCTCACAACTGATTAGTATACTTGCTGTAAGCATTTATACGTTACGGTATAATGAAGCAAACATGGATTTGAAATATTCGTACAGGATACGCATGATTTTCATAACATTTTCTGTAGATTAATTAGTGTGCATCTTTCGCAACCGTGTTAAAGAGAATTAATTATCTAAATGTACAATTGTCTAAATTAGCTCATTCATTCTCATGTGTTTTTTCCTATCTCCAGAGCTTTTCTTGCCATCTCTATTGCACCTTCTCTAGTCATATGACCGCCGATAAAGCGAACTGAATGTACGAAATCACAGCCACTAACTCCACAAACTTTTTCAAGAGCGTCTAACCGTAAACCAGCCCAAGATTCTGGTAAGAACAACCTGTACATCAAAGGAATATTATCGTTTCATAAGTAATATTTTTACAAACCTGCACAATTTATATGAAAAATCTATGAATACCTGCATACAAAGCTTTCTGGTTTTACCGGCACTGCCCGAATCCTATATGAATCATTATTATCATCTTTAAAGATCACATATTTTATAAGAGGTTTTATATTCAATTCTTTTTCTAGTTCTTCTAAATGTTTTTGCCAAGGTACTACTGTTTCTAATTCTATTATTTCCCCACTTTCACTGACCTATATAATTTAAATGTGCTGTATATTTCTTACAAGGTAATTAATATAACATTTTATATCAATAATTATGATAATTTGCCAAGTATTTAATTGGATATTCATACCTGAAAACGTTTTGTCAAAGCATTCACGACAATATGTCTGGCAGGCAGCCAGACATTTATATAGTAATGTACACAATGTAAAAATTCCTCGCCAACTAGATCGATGGCTTTTCGAAACTGTTCATCAATATCTTTTGTCTTGTCATTCCAAGCAGGATTTAATCTACTCACTCGCGAAGATATTCCAGTTGATATGTTGTAACTATAAGAACGAACATACACACATATTTATTCCCTCTCTCGGCCCCCCCCACACACCTTACCCTCAATATACTGATTAAAAATTTGTGCATTAGAATGAGAACTTAAAACTACTAAATTCTTGTTTCATTGAAGAACATACATTCTGTACTCACAAAGGTTCACTATCATACATCGGTATTCCATTATCAATGGCATCGATTTCTTGAATTAATCCATAATATATTCTCTTAAATATGACTTCCTTAATAGTATAACTCGTATCTTCAGGAAGAAATTGCTTGATTATTTCTTGACCAAAATGACAATAAATTAATCCTGCACTACTTAATTTAATTGTACTCTCATGCCCAGCTTTATTCATAACCGTACTTAATGATTCATTAAAATCTCTAAAACAAAAATTATAAATAATCAATCAAATTAAATAAGTAATTGATACTGAACATAATGGAGAATTTTACCCCATATGATGATCATATCGATTGGTAGAAGGGTCATATTTCCCACCAACGTCTATAAGAATGTCACAAGTAACCAAAATATCAGGATCACGCGATCTAAAAAATAAATGTATTTATGTAAATGTAAATTACAGTATGGTTTTTTATATATAGTTTTATAGTTCCAAATACCTTATGATAACTGCATCTTTATATCTAGGTAATAGTTTTAACATGAAAATTGCCAGAGCTTCATCGCAATGAAAAGTACCATTGTGAGTACCGATCTTTATTATTTCATTCGATGACATCTTTTATTTGCTGATCTAGAATAACAATTAATTATATATACTTACATATGGACCTTCGAGCTTTCACAAAATTAAAATAAATTAAAAACATCACTTATACGTGTTATAAGATCTAGTATCTTTTTAACATTGCTACATTATAAATTGTGTCATTACATTAAGAGATCAATATCTTACCAAATTTTAATTAAAATCCAAAAATGTTCATTCAAAATAAAGCTTCAAGGGGGAAACACGTGGTTATGATCTTCCTCTTCTTCTATTTTCTTAAACACAGTATTATATATACGTCTATGGTCTTAAACCATAACCTGACTACCGAGCAAATGAGGAATTTTATTTTAGTTATACTTTCTTACCGATAGATGCGTTAGTGTCGCCATCATAGCGCTCTCTGACGACCTAAATTCAAAGTCTTCAATCACCAGAAAAATATCCTTTTCGAATAGTTTATTGACTGGTCCCACCTCCGTTGGTCCCACATTGACCGGTGATACCAACTTCAGACAACAGTGTTAAGTCGCCATATCTGTTTACTATATACAAAATTTTTAGGAACAGTAAACGGACAAGCGATATCAAAAGCGCACCAATCAGCGTATATAACCTTTTTTCATAGGCCAATACCAATCGCTTTTTGGCTTGTTTCTTACGTCTGCATTGCATCCAATTATCAAATATTCATATCAAAGGTGATCAAAGGTTTGCTCTTGCGAGAACTTCCACACCTTTGTCAGCTGATTTTGTGATACAAATGGTGAAAGAAGGTATGATGCAGAATTCGGTTCAACCGATACAAAATAATGGTGACAACGAAAAAGACGATTGGGAAAACTCTATTTATTGGAACTCCAATGAGGCTGGTATGTATATGCGTGTATACGTAAAGTTGATATAAATATAAGGTATTACAATAGAAAAAAGCACAAATAATTTCTTTAAAGTAATATACATAGAAGTGGTAAGAATAAATGATATACTTTATTCTACGTAATCAAGCATTTTTATATATTTTCAGAGTATGCCGATATTAATGCAAAGCTAGATCAATTAAATTCTGTTTTGGATTGTCTTGAGAAGAAAAATCGCAATATTCAGGCTGGCCTAATGGAGTTATTACAATCAAATCGAGAAGCTAGGAAGCAATTTCAAGAGTCATTGAAAACATAAGCTAAAAAGCAAAAGCAGAATACTTTATGAAGTTTATAATTTATAACATTTTAAATCTGTAGTATAATGTGTATCAAATTTTGAAATTTATTTTGAAATTTATGCAAATGAATAAGAAATTACAGATTATACATGTTGTTAACATATTAAATAAGTGCTTTTACACTTAACTGTAAGAATTGTATAACAGCAATACAATTTAACAATTGTACAAAAATACTTGAATTTTCTGAAATGCAATATTTCTAATGGCAGGAATTATATTTTAATCATCTATCAAAGTTGCATCGAAGCAATTTTAAGGAAATTGTTATTTGAAAATATCCGTGCATACTAAATTCAGTGAATATACGAAAATGCTTAACCCTTATGTGATGAACATCCATTCTTTCAAATACTATTCATGTTATATGAACATATCTGCTTTTATCATTAGTTAACGAATACCTACATTACCGACATAATTTGATCACGTTGATTAGACAATATACCACTGACAATAGTTTCTAATGTTCTGTTCAGAAATATGTAACTAAAATAGAACGTACAACAATAAAACATTGTCTACATATATGTAGTCAGTGAACATATAATAGAACTGGAAGTAACCGGTAAATTACCAACATGTTAACTCGTCGGTATTGCTATCTACATGTCTTCTTTTAAAAGACAAAATTATTGTTACAAAGTCATTATGCACTACAACGGTTGTAACTTGGAATATAACTTAATGTGTATATGAAAGGATTCTAAACCATATTAAAATTTTCAAAATTTGATTGCATAAGTCGAATTACTTGCACAAATCTTGGTTATAAAAATAAAAAATAAAAAAAAAAAAACATCAAAAGAATTACTCTCGCACGTCCTTTAGATATTTCCATCAACAAACTCGAGAAAATACTATCACTTACTACATATATGTAGTCAGTGATACTATTTCACTTAAATGATAACGTTGACTGTAACTCTAGCTGCAGATGCAAAACTCGTACTAGTAGTCGGTACGCGACATAAGTGGGTGCATGTTTGAACATAGGGTAATGATACGGGTATGAGATATAAAAGGAACGGGGGAAAACAGGAGCGGCCCGCGTGAGCGAACGGGCGAGCCAGCGAATGAATGAGAGAGTAACTGCAGAGTGAGTTGGAGGTCGGAGGAGTATATTGACCATTTCCGCAGGAAGTTCTAGGTAACCTGTAACAGCCGTTGAGGTTGAAACTGTACGCATTAACGATCGCAGCGATTTCAGGACATCACAACGATAATGCTTCTCAATGAGTTTCGATCGACACTTTGCCATCTCCCTTTGAGATATTACTTTCACTTATTATTCATTTTAGTTATTCGTGTACACTGAAGCTTTGTTTACTTTTTATCTCAAGTCAACATAATTTTCCAATTTTATTCCGATTATTGACGATCGAAATTGCAAAGTAAAATTATTCTGCAAAGTACTTCTTAAAGTGTGTTGTTTTCATAAGTTTCAGAATTATCCTTTCTTCTTTTTTATAATGCAATTTATTATCCGGTGGCTTCGTTATCTAATCATTTGGGAGTGTCCTTCACAGTGAGAACTGATTGCTAGATTCAATGTGAAGCGTATCATTCCCGAAGACATACACATGGGGTTATCTTCGGTGCAATCGATATATGTACGTGATTTCATAAAGTTTATTTATACTCTAGGATGCATTTTAAGTTCCTTCTTGTTTTTAATATTATTCATGCGATATAACACGATTTCGTGTTATTTTTGAACGTAAAAGTTAATAATAGCTTGTAGAAAAAGAGGAAATATTGGACAAATCTGGTCCTTTGGTCTTATTTTATGGCTTCACCAGGCCGTAACTTACCATGTGTGTACTTTCCTTGGTAATTCATCGGGCTAAAGTTCCGCTTTAAAACGTACTCTTGCGAACTGCCGGTCGTGGAATGTCAGGATATATGATTCAACTACGTTATGATTATATCGAATTACCGATATTTATTTTAATTTATGCATTATAATGTACGCAACCATTACGAGCTTCGAATATTGAACGAGTTTTTGAAATTGTACACGGTATTATTTCGTGAAAAAGCTACCTAATAGCAGTAACGCATCGATGCCTTTATAATACACATTTTCCCATTCAGACAAAAGAGCAACGTTTACCCCAGTGATTAGTAATTTACGCGAATAGAAGTAAGAAAAGAGAATACAACGTAGGGAGAATCAATCCCGCGACTAACGTATTACTAACCGATCGCATTCACCGAGATAAACGGCCGTTGTCCCGATCAACATAATATTCATTACAATTGACGGAGTCAAAGGAGAATTCATTTTTAAAAGCAACGGCGCTTTAAGTTTCACCGTTTCTTTCTCGAGTGCGTTCTTTTACAAAATATTCGAAACTAAAGTCCGAGGGGTTTTTATTTCTTTTCTTTTTCTTCTTCCTTCTTTATTTACAAAATGAACATGTCCGACAGATAAGACGTAGAAGAATTCTGTTCCTCTAGTTGACAATTCTTTCCAGCTAATAGATATGTGTCATTCTCAAAAGAACTACATATGTTTCTTTAGGGTAGATAATAGATTTCTTAGGGTTATCGGGGCCAAAGGATCGAAGCCATGTTACGGAGGCCACGTATCGTAGATACAATGGAAAAACTCCCCATATCGATAGATACAATCTTATGGAAAAGAATGCTCGTTGCCACTTTATTAGTTATCGATGAACATTCAAATTACGTCAATTGTTACATTATGTTACGACTGTTACGATTGTTTCTGAGCTTTCGTTCAAATATCCTTTTAGCCCAATATGATATTTTTTTGTGAAGCTCGCGTTAGAATTCTATACAGAAATTAATGCTATGAGGAACACGTTTCTGAAATCTAGAAAAGGATTAATCAACTTGCCATGAATATAGACAAACATGTCGACACATTTTTATGACAATAATAGTATACTATACGCATATATATATATATATAAGGAAAGAAGGAAAGAAGGAAAGCATCGCAAATTGGTTCAAAGAGCGAAGCCCATTAACTGTCCGATGGACGAAGATCCATCGGTATCCTTCGTTACTCGGCTAAGCTCATCTCACCGTAGAAGCGCGTGCATTCACGTAAGTAAACGAACGAAGGAACAAGTATGTAGCGTACGTTACAACTAACGGAGTAACCACTACCACTATAAAGCACAGTATCTGCTACTTAAGAGCTACCATCGTTAAACGGAATTGGTCAAGCGAAGCGCCATGGATAAGCATCCAGGCAAGGTTTCACTGGTGGGGGGATAGAGTTGGCTCTTCCAGTGGCCACTCGGCGTCAGTTGCTCTTATGCACGCCGAGCATTAACGCTCGGTCAAGTCCTACGACGCGACACGGTCTCTAACACATCTCTCACACCCTCTTTCTCGCTCACTTGCTCACTCGCTTATTCCTCTTCTCTATATCTCTCATTTTGCCTCGTCTCTTTTTCAATATTATCTTTTTACTTCACCGCTCACCGCGAGATTCGACCATTGTTCTACATATGTCGTTCACTGCTTATCCCCTGCTACACTTGTGATACAAATTTTGGAGAACTAATGGAACCCTGATCAGTGCTTGCAGTGCAAAGTGACGAGCTGCCGAGCAGTTGCATTTGGAAAAATTTGGGCGGGGTGTGGTTTGGGTTTGAAAAATGTACAAGCCACGAATTCGTTGAAACTGATAATAGATACGTGAGGCCTTTGGTAGTTAGAATCCGTGACGACTCATCGGTGATGAAAACCCAGGAAGAATATATCTGGGTGTTGCAAATCTTCACTCGACAATCGGTATACGTTCGAAAGATCTTGCTTTCGAGAAGATTTTAATGGGTCCACCGAATGGTTATCCGTTGGAGGTACGAGAATCAGAAGGATTTACGATGAAAATCGAGAACCGTGGAGGAAGAGTTTGATCGTAGTGGCGCGCATTCTCAAAAACTCGAGACACACATTTATATTATGTTAGGAAGAGGACTATGGACCTTACTAAAGCTGCTCGCGTTTGCCGGAAGCGTCGCGACGCTCCTTGCGGACAGTGTCGAAGATTGGAACGTTCCCGCCGCCAGCCTCCAAGAGGAATGCTCCTCAAAATGTCCCGATCTCGATTTGAATCAAGTAAGAATTTAAAAATTTCACTCGCTGAACATGCAAACTCCTTCGTTAAGAATGTCATCTAATTATTTCGTCTTATCCGTTTACGACAACCTCATATAGATATTGTACTTAAAGGTACCTCGGAATAATTTGGTAATATTCGTAAACGATTTATCGGAATGGACGGAGGAGCGTATTTCGAACGATGCGCGAGCGTAATGCAAAAATGGCGGCGCGCGAAGGACGTATCAATTTAGCTCTACTCTTCATTCCAACAGCGTACCATACGTTAATTAACTTAACCACACGACGACGCATCATCGTGCTTCACGAGAGAACACGTTCCACGGTGAAAGGCGAGCGTACATCGGAGCGATCTAGTATTATTCGATTCTCTTTTGTTAACCGATGCATTTTCTCGATATGCGACTTACGACGGCACTATGTGCAGTTATTAATTATAAAATAACCTCTGAACGATATACATACGTATTACGTATAAAAGATAAACATCTACCTTCGTTGCAACGCCATCATTACTTCATTCATTCGAATTAATTCACGTATAAATAAAGTGCGACATTGTGATATTTATTATCGGAGCTTATTATTCTTTCCAAACTCCGAATTAAGATATCCAAAGTAAAGTGGTGGCGATGTAGCAGCAACGAAATTTCGTTTTCATAATATCTTATCAAGCCCATAAATCGTTCTTTCTCCAATCGATTTTATCTATTCACACGTATTCTATTTCACTCTTGAGGAGGGAAAGAAAAAAGGATATACTCACTCACGTACACGCACAGTCTGAGAAACGCACACTCACGATAAAACAACGAAATACGATTTAGGAATGCTGAGAGGGTAATTAATTATAGACGAAGAACGAGATAAAAGTCGTATCAGTGCTCGGGGATAAACGATAATGTCTCGGCGGGAGAGTAATGGCGCGGTAATTTATAAGATTGCTGCTTAACAAAAGCTCATCTTTATTCGTTGAAGATAAAAATCTGTCGAATATACATACATATGTATACGTAAGTATAATGCATGTAGGTAGGTACTTACTTACCTGCGCATCCCGTGAATATTCTTCGACGTATTCTCGCGAATAAAAATCCTCGAGAATTACGTGTTATATGGTATTATATCTATAGAAAATAATAACCGTAAAGCGTAGTACACAGCGAGAATGTAAGTGATCCAGCGCTTTCTTATCGTGACCCCTTAGAGGTCGTGTTTAGAATTCTCTATGTGATTTCATAACGATCTGTAAAAGTTGGAATCCCTATCGAGAGCGTGAAATTTTCGCTAAACGAGACGCGAGGACTTCTCACGATTAATTATCGCTTACTCATCGAACGCGCACCATTGATGCGCATATCTTTTAGATCATTTCGTACTTTTGTTTTACAACTATAAAAGCGATCGCGCGCACATCTTACTGTATGCGTTACAAGTTACAACGAACCGTTTAAAGGAACTCTCATCTTATTGGAAACACAAAAGGAATCGCTACGCAATAATGAGATCTATGTAAAAAGGATGAGACGATTCTATGGTATCGCGTGTTAGTGTTTTTCACATGTTATAACGAAAGAATGAATCCAAAGAGTAAGCAGTCGATAAGAATCTCAAAATGCGATCGTACACATATAAATAGTTGCGCATAAAATGGTAGTCCGGTTTGTTCCAGGTACCTTAGGATACCTAAAAAATTAATTAGGGTGTTGAAAAACACCTTCGAGCATTGTAAGCCTTGTAAAATATCGTTTTGGAAGCAAAGCACCATTGTACCTTCTTCGAAGCCAAAGAGTGTAAAGTCATAATGTATAGATAGATACTCCTCGCAACCGTTCACTTGAGAATGATTTTTGATAAATAGACATTGCAACTTGGGCGGGACGGGCACCGCCTTATCTTCGTTGATGACACTTTACTGGTCCAACGAGACTCACGTGGGAACACCTATAAGGTGGTGCGATCTTAGGAGCCGCCTTCTCTCATCGGAAAGTATCCTTGAATCGCCAATCGTGTTTCACTCTTTCGGGCAAATACCAGAACGCGATTATACGTATGTTAGGCTATGCAAAATTTTGCTTTAAGTAGACTTCGCGCTAAGGAGAGAAAGGGGGGAGAGAGGTTGGCGTCGGCGGAGGGAGAGAGAAAGAAAGGAACGATGAGCGAATAACCATAGTATGGCGTATAAGAGCAACAAGCCGAAGTTTCGTGGTTTCCTGCTACCACAACTGCGGTCGACCATTGACGAGCACCGACGACGGTAGAGTATTGTTATAGCATTACGTAAAATTTCTCTTTACGTAAATTTTGTTCTCGTTATAAAACCAACATCATCCTACTGCGCGGTATCGTAATTATATCGTCATTATTTTGTTATCTTGGCGCCGGCAGTAAGCGCATTAGAAACATTATGCAATGAATATTTTTCTCTGTTGCGTCATGTCAACCGTTACACAGTCTCATTTAGCAAATAAAATACCATTCTGTTCTAGCAATAGGTGTGTAAAAAGTTGCATAGTTGAACGTTGACTACTGGTTGAGCAAAATCCCTTGTGATTAACTTCTTTCGCACGTGCTAGAAAGTCCGCGCGCGCGACTCGACGTTAAATGGACTAAAATCTCTTAGTTATCGTAATAATCTTCTTTGTAAACGAATAACATATGATATACGATCAAGAAATGTACGGTAAAAGTAACATTGAAGGTACTTTAAAAGAATGCAGCATGCAGTATCGCGCGTCTGCATAACTTTTATATTATTTCGAGTGTATGCTACTCATATCGTTGCCAAGAAAAATATGGAAAATTCCATTGGATACTTGTGTTACCATTGATAATCATAAGTACGTATAAAATGTGGAAGGATCATTCGCGTTAATCATTCTCGCGAATCAAGACCCTCGATTTTTCGTTATTCGAAAGATATCTATTTCAAAGCATTCGCGTACTAGAGCTGCCAAGAGCTCGAGTGTTCCTCGAATGTAAAGTGAGAAAGGAAAAAAGAAATACAAAAATTCGTAAAGGCACGACGATGGTGACTCGGCCCACACGAGATCATAGATGTTCTTACAACTTATATTAGATTAATGGGCTCATAGGGTCCCTTAGGATACGGGTAGCCGGGCTTCCCATAAAATGTTTCAAAAGTCACTCTATAACGATGTATAATCGATCCGTACAATATTATTTTACATTCGAAAAGATAAATTATAATGGTATCTTTATTGTTTTAACACTCACACCGAAAACATTCGGTTATCGAAGTCGGGTGAACGTCGTTTTAGTAGTTAATAAAATTTCTACGCAATTTTTCTCGCTCGTACGCATCGGATCCGAATGGTTCGTCCAGCCTTCGCACTGGCCTCGTGTAATCATTGTCTACACATAAAAAAATGTAATCCTTTTTTGAGCTATTTTAGTTTAAATTTTTGAACGTTCGGATTATTTCTCACGCGAATCCTACGGGCATTCAAACTCGGAAGTGTATGTAGCTACAATAAGTTCCAGTTCGACGATCACCGTCCGGTATACATACACATATCCCACATCGTTCTGCGTGCCTGGCCATGCTGCCTGGGGAGTCAAAA
>JAIFRP010000130.1:1015077-1031105 GCA_032403825.1 Odynerus spinipes
ATGTACATAGAATCCCCATCGCGCATTCCCAGCGATTGCCGATAAAGTCATTTTCACGAGTAAAAGTATAAAGTGATTATTAATAACCATTATCGACCACTGTAAGACGTTTTTTTATCTTCTCTATACGAGCCTATTAGATGTTCTAATCTATGCAATACCCTTGTCAATTAACTACAAGCATAGATGGTAATGGAGATACATACAATATGCAAACTTTCAAAGCGTGTCTTGAACCTTCGAATGGACCGATGTTAACTAGAGTAAAAAAGTTAATCGAGAAGGAAGAAGTCGGATGAAAAGTATGCGCGAAATTAGGCTCGAATAATTTTATTTTTTTTAAAGAGTGTACGGTTCTCACGGCCAGTGAATGACTGTTGAAATGATTAGGGAACGCGGATGTGTTGAATAAAGACTTCCCACGATTAATATGTTTGATATTGTTTGTTACAGTGTACCAAGGGATGCGAAGCATGGGCACACGCGCTCGACACAAGTTGTCAAACCGTTTGCGTTAGTATGTTTTTATTAATTTACTGTTCGATCAAAATAACGAGTGATCTCGAAGTTTAAAGTCCGATTGAAAATGTTATTTTCCTATATTTTTCCAGTACGACGTTGATTGGGTACAAGGAAATTATAAAATCTTGTTTAAAAATTATTTTATTCAATACAATGACATATATAATAATTGTCTTAATTATTTCAGAACGGAACGCAAGAGCTACTGCCGCCGAAAGAGTTGTACTGCGTTTTGGGTTGTCACGATGCCTTGAATCGATATTTTCAACAATTAAAAGGTAAGCCTACCAACGATTCCAACTTCTACGTTCTTTTCAAGTCGCCACGGATAAAGCGTAGAATGTTATAGGCTCGTCGGTTGATACGATAACGTAGAGAGATATTTACGTAAACATGAAACTCATAATCGCGTCAAAAATTCGCGAATTCTTTAGCATACTGGTCGACCGCGTCGACCTTGAGGGCTTCCTCGTCGTAAACGCTAAAATTGCTCGTATCTCCAGGTTGAGTGCACTTCGGTATGAACGACGGTTGTATCTTCTGATAATAAACCTGATTCCAATCAGTCGTCCGAAACCACCGATGCATCTTTATGTCCATCGTACCGTTTTTCAAGTTTCCATACCTCCTGGTAAGATCGACCTGCAGCATATTCTTCACGATATCTCGCAGATCGTCGCCGAAGTGATGGGCGTACTTGTATTTACCAGCGACGATCTTCTCATAAATCTTCATCGGATCATTCGCATAGAACGGCGGATATCCAGCATTCATTTCGTATATGAGAACCCCAAAGCTCCACCAATCGACAGCTTTGCCGTAACCTTTCGAAAGTATCACTTCAGGTGCAAGGTACTCGGGTGTGCCACAGAGCGTCCACGTTCTACCCTCGACCATTTTACAAAAGCCAAAATCAGTAACTCGAATATAACCGGTACTTTCGATCAGTATGTTTTCTGGCTTCAAGTCGCGATAGATCAAACTACAATGATGAAGATACTCCAAGGCTAGGGCCACCTGAGCTGCATAAAAACGCGCCAGAGACTCATCGAACCTTCCCATTCGTCTGAGATGCGTGAACATTTCGCCACCAGTGACGAACGGTAACACCATGTATAGATAGGAATTGTCCTTGAAGAAGAACTCCATGAAAACGAGGAAAGGAAATCGAACGCATTGCAATATTTTCTTCTCGTTATACGTGTGTTCGACTTGCTTCAACTTCACGACCTTAGCCTTCTCGAGTATCTTCATAGCGTAGAAAACAGAAGTCGATTTGTGCTTAACCAATACGACGCGTCCGAAAGCGCCGGTACCGAGGGTTCGAAATCGTTCAAAATCGTCGAGCTTTCCGTTCTGACCTTTCTTTTCCTTCCATCTCTCAAGGAAGGCCGCTTTCAGATCGTTCAATATGTTTTCGTATTCCTTCATTTTCTGTAGCCGTTCTTGATCCTGTTCCATATTGACATTATCTCTTACGAAGAACTTATCCCTCCACCAAAGAAGGTTGAACATTTACTCGCAATTTCGCTTTCACACATAAACGTATCTCGAAATTCTTGAGATCGTTGCACGTTACAAGTCGCAAGTTATAGCGTCTATTCGAGACGGAAATCGCTGGACAGCGGAAAGCTGACAGATGGACGCGATATCGATGGTGCTTTGTCATTACGACAAGGAAAGCACCGAGAAGCTCCGAAGAGAAGCGAGAGATATTACGCGGACGTTTTTTTACGCGTCCGATCTGCGCCCACCTGCGAACGACCCCGTTCCTTCGTTTTTTAAGAATATACATCTAGGAGAGTTTTCTACCTCTCGAAATAGGAAATAAAAACTTGTCAACAATGCGCTCACTACGTCACACTTATACGAGAGTTAGCTTTCTCTCTCTCTCTCTCTCTCTCTCTCTCTCTTTCTCCCCCCTCTATCTATCTATCTATCTATCTATCTATCTATCTATCTATCTATCTATCTATCTATCTATCTATCTATCTTTTGTAAATAATTAGCGGAGATAGGAGTACCTGCCGCACCCGCTTTGGTGGCTGATTCGTTGACGGCGACTTCGCTGAGATTAGAATGGAAGAGTATGAATATGAATCGGCGCAGTAGTGGAATATCTTATCTTGTGCAGTGGAGGTACGAAGAATTAGTTGAAACCTGGCAGTACTGTAGGAATCAAACGTGGACCGAGGACGATCAGATACTGGTCGAGAATTTGCAGCCTTATACGAAATATAGAGTAAGTTGAGAAAGCGTTTCACCGAAATGGAACTATTACCGAACTACTTTCATGTTTGAAATATACTAATAGCAGAAGATTTCCTAATTTCTTTTCTGACAGTTTCGAGTGGCGCTGCTTTTAAAGTCGTCGCAACACAATCCTGAGCCAATCGTCTCCGCTCCAAGCGTAGTGATATTAACGTTAGCCGCTGGCTTGCCGTCGTCAGCACCGGTAATTGTAAGAGCGGCGGCAGTAGATAGCTGCCGTGTCTCTGTGTCTTGGGAACCAGGTCCATTTCCAAACGGGCCACTTTTGTCTTATGTCCTGCGTCTGCAAGGGGCTGATCACTCCCAGCTTAAGGTACACGCCACGCCAGAACTCGGCAAAGTAACTCGTTAAAGCCGTCTCTTCCTATCGTTTTAACTTCTATTCGATCTTTCTTTTACTTTGCATGTACACGTGGAACGCGCATGCACACGCGCATGTGCGTTTTCGCGTCTCTCTTCTTCTACTACAATCTTCATCGCGTAAATCGCGTGTAGTAGATCGTCTTAAAGTTAATATTACGCTCGAATTATATGAATCGTTTGGTCATACCGTTTCATTGATTCATCTATCTACGATGCCTTATCACGCAGAGAATTTCATTTGTGTGTGTGTGTGTGTGTAATCATACGGGCCTTGGGTAGTGTTTGTAAATAAGAGTTCGCTGCGCGTCATTCGCATGCCGCATGCATAGGTATCAGCTGTTTTTTTTTCTTTACTCCAATGAGAAGTAATTCATCAAGGAAAAGGCGTACATTGCTCGTACTACATTTTAATTTCACATCGCTCGACGAGCTTCCCTTTAAATTTAACGCACACTTAATTAACACTAAACTATTTCATTGTAACGAGGCTCGAACGTTGCTTACCATTATAAATGAGCTAATACGAGCATCGTTGCACTCATATAATTTCTTTACCAGTTGCATCCTTCGACCCATTCAAGCAAAGATAAATAAAATATGTGTACACGTTTCTGGCATGGCGTTTTTCCCCGATCGCATCCGGGTATTAGTTTTTCTAACACAACTGGGCTCAAAACGGGACTTTTGTTCGACTATCTATTAAACGCTTGATATAGATACACACGCGGGCGCGCGCACGCACACACACATGCAATATAATATAGTATAATATGTATTGGCAGGATATACCGGCTTCGGAGAACACGGATCATTACATGTTTCAAAACCTTAAACCAAATAAAAATTATTCGGTAAGCGTTACAATGCGAAACAGTGTAGGGGAAGGACCATCGGCAACGATTTACATATCCACCAGCCCCGAACCTACAGGTACTTCGGACGTTTCCTTCATACGAACTAACTTCTTCAAAGTACAATAACACAAAACTTACAAAGTTATATCTTAAAATAAAACTCGTGATACGTTGCGTCATTTAGTGAAGGATACGCAACAACCAATACTTATACTCGGTGGAGAGCACGTTGTAATGAAACAGGGAGCTGATATGCTTGACGAGCCCAGCGTCGTTTATCGAACGACAAGCATCATTCGTGGAGTAGCCATTCATGTCGCCTCCGCTCAGCTTTTTGTCTCGGATTCGATGGGATACGTTTACAGAACGTCGATCTTGGAACCATCAAAACCAGTTGCAATACTTAGTCCTAGTGAGGCTAATTTCAAACCATTGAGCCTGTCAGTGGATTGGTTGAATCTGCAACTTTACGTGTTGGGCGAAGTGAAGCATGCCACAACGGTTTGGCAAATAGCAAGATGTAATTTGGACGGGAGAGGTTTAACCGTTGCTATGGCTGGCTTTTTGACGCGACCATCGCATATCGAAGTGGATCCTTACAATGGTTATCTTTTCTGGGTGACCAGGGGAGGATTATATAGACTAGATCTGGCTGATATAAGTAACGGTGTGAAGCACGAGGTAAAAGGAGAATATCCACTTAAACAAATTCGCGATAAATATGTAATTCGGTAATGATAACTTTCTATGCGTCAAACATTGTTTGTATTCGAACTTTTTACAGGTCCAGCCGTATCTCATTCTCGAGGATGCACATTTAGGAGCATTTACTGTCGATCACACGAACTTCCGATTACTAGTACCCCATCAAACGCAAAATACCGTAATATCCGTGTCGCTGGACGGACGGGAAGTACTAAACTTGCGTGCTAACACGCAGCAACCTAAATTCAAGAACGTACTCTCCTTGGCGATGGCTAATGGTCTCTTTTATTGGACAAATGGAGAGGAGGTCTTAACCGAGGGTTATCATCCTGGGCAAAATAGATATTTTCACAATGCATATCCCGACAGGTACAAAACAACAAACATTTTTAGAAGATCTTCACAATTCGATACAATTGATCGTAAATTTGACACAATTTGATAGTAAAACAACAACTCGATCGTTCAATTTCCTATCGTGTTTTTTCTCTTAGATCGGATGGTTCCTTCGTAAGCGTAAATGTTTTAATGGATGCCAGTCAGCCAGTTCCCGTTCCAGTGAATCCACCTACAGGTGTACAAGCAGTTTTGGGTGTCGAGAGGGCCAAAGTTTCCTGGCAAGTACCCCATTTATTAGGTGGCCAGGGTAAGGGTGCCTGGCAAAATTGGTCGTATGAGTTGGAAATTAAAGACGAATCTACTGGTGAAACGATTCGTCAAAAGGACATAGCCGGTTCCTCACACACTGTACAACACTTAAGAGAGAAATCAGAATATTTGATCAAGGCAGCCGCTTACACAACTGCTGGTAGAGGTCCATGGTCGGCTGAATTTCGTGGACGTACCTTGAGGTAAGCCCACATTTTGTGCATGGATTGAAAAACAGCTCTCAATTTCTCACATTTTCTGTGAAAAACAAAAACTGTGGTTTTCTCTTTTTTCTGTGCGATTAGAAATGGATCACGTGCATCAATTCTATGGTCGGCGAACGAAGGTCTTTTAAAAAGTGACGTCACAGGAGAAAATCTTGAAACTTTAATATACAGGACGAGCTTAAAAGAGTCTGACAACGCTTACCACATAGTAGACGTTAGTTGGTACAAGGATATGCTTTACATCGTTGGGAATAACTCGGCTCTCTATCGATATAATTTTACCACGCATAAGAAGACGAAATTAAACATTCATTCTGTTGGGAGCGTCGCCGTGGATTGGATATCAAAAAAATTGTATTGGGCTAATCCAAAGCAACAAATTGTAAATATCGTTCTTGTAGAATAGTAAACGTTTGTACAGGTATCTATAGTTCTATCGTTCTTATGTCATTTTGCAGATAACAAGAGCAAACCTGAATGGTTCGCAACAGGAGCCCATGTCGATTTTAGCAATCGTCAAAGAACTTACGATCGATTCTCCGGAAGCATACTTGTACTGGTCGACAGGTCACGCGGTAGAAGTAGCGCGATTAAACGGACAGGACAGAAGGTATTATCACTCTGATGAGATATTCAATGGGAAACAAGTGATGGGTTTAACACTGGACACCGAGCATCGCTATGTATACTGGATCGTTAGGAGTTACGAAAGCGGATCTATCGTTTATCGCGCACCTACTTCCGAGAGAATACCTATAGATCAAAAAATTATACCGGAGAAAGTTAGTTCAATTTAGAGTTACAATCCAATATTATCGTTCATTATTCTTGATTCACTTTCATCTCATAGGTTTCAGCTTTACAACATCCCAATATTCAAGGACCTCTGTGTTATTTTTCGGAACATCTATTGTGGCTTCAAGACGACAGGAACGCTGTGATTGGTGATCTATCCGGGCAGAATACAGCGATCATTAATGGCATCACGTTATCGGGTTTGCGAATGGTAGCTGTCATGGATCCCGCTCTTCACGGTTATCCAAAGAATCTTACATCCGAAAGTATCATCGTGTTACCGAATGCCGTCGATTTGGATAGCATTAGAGTCGAAGGTACTTGGAAAAAGTTCAACGTATCCTGGAATCCAGTGGATAACATCAACTATGGAACAGTTTTTTACGAAGTGAAATTTACCGACTATATCAATATCAATTCAAATCCCGAAATAACGAGCGAAACTTTTATGCCTTACAATAATTCGGAACGTATATTGCCCTACTCCTTATTGGAAGTCACTGTTAAAGCCTTTACGTATTGGGAGGCAGCATACCACTCTAGAAAAATACTGAGATCGCCGCAAAGCATTCCGACTCAGCCTACAAATCCTAGACTGTTCGTAGAGTCGCGTAGAGAACAACCTGTAAACAAAAACGTAGAAACAGTTGTGATATTCAGGTAAATGTCACCAACCAACGTTTTCTTAAGAGACTCTCTTTTTCTGCTCTTTTCCGAAGAAAATCTTACTTTTTTACGTTAATTTCCTTCGATAATTTGCCATAGATGGAATCGCCCAGAATTTGCAAATGGATTAATATTAGGCTACACCATTCAATGTTGGTTCAACGAAATAGCAAATCACACCGACATTCATGTTTGCGACGAGTCTAACGTATCCTCCGATATACTGGAATACAAAGTTTACAATCTATCGTCGAACGTGACGTACTATTTCCAAGTTCGTGCTAGAACGGTCATCGGACCTGGACCTTACACTGACGTGATCGGTGTGTCCACCGCTTACGAAAATATTGTACCACGGCTATTACTAACAACAGCGAATGCTATAAATGTAATCGATTTGGACGAAGAAATGAACAATTATACCGTCGCGCAACACGTAGCCGTCGAAGCAACTTTTTTGGCTTCGGACGACAAAATCTTTTGGATCAACAAAATGCAAGAGTTAATTTCATCCGATGCGAGAGGGACGAACATCGTCACAATCGTCACCCTTAATAATACAGCGTATGGCTTGTGTGTAGATTGGGTTGCGAAATACTTGTACTGGAGCGAAACAAGTAGTAAGGAAAGCGAAAGTCGCATCCTAAAATTGGATTTGTCTATGTGGCAGGATGGAATAATTACGTACGAACAAATAGTAACTAGGGGCGACCGTATCGTGAAGCTGGACATACTGCCGTCCGCGGGGTAAGACTAAATTATATTATTCCCTCGTTTCATATTGTTTAATACAAATTTCGAGGACATCATAGACGTATGTATACTACATATGTATATGTACCTACGTATTAACTTGAATACATATACTAAATGAAATAACATTCCATCCCTTAGATACCTATACTGGATAGAATCGACGAAAGATGACCGTGGTGTAATAATGCAATCGGATCTAAACGGACAAAATATTCAACCATTCTTCAATCGTGTGGGAAATTGCTCTTGTCCGTATAGGCCGCCCGTCTCGCCGATAATGGCGATGGATATTACCGACATAAGCAATCCAGTTCTGTATTGGGTGTCCCTCGAAGGGAACCTACATATCGCCGATATCAACGGATGCGTTTGCAATGTTGTAGTAAATCCAGGCTTCGATAGGGCAGACTTTGCATTCGCCTCCTTGACGGTAGATAGAATGAACGTTTACTGGACGAATGCCATGGATACGAAGCTCTATCTTGTTAATAAAAAATATCCAGACAAAAGAGAAATAACGAGCATTAATTCCCCATACGTAAAGAGCATCAAAGCTCTAGGTAAATCTTTGCAACCTTATCCAAAACCAGAATGCCTAACGCCACGTCGAACGACGTACCATATAGACGAAGTCAAAAAAACCACAGACAGTATCACCGTTAAATTACCGCAACCTCTTCCTCACTATGGTTGTAAAGCTTACAACTTACCGAGAACTCTGTATCTCATGCACGTTTACGAATGTGCAGAAAATAGTTCGAGCGAGTGTCATACAAGTGCCGATAGCAAAGAAAAGACCGAATATCGAACCTACGAAAGAGAATACGCAATACGGAATTTAAAGCCTTTTACATGGTACTCGATAAAATTGTGTTTAACCAACGTCTACGCTGAACGCGGCAAGACGCACTCGGAGTTTGGTTCGAGCGTTATGTTGAGAACAGGTGCTGGTGCTCCAACTGCGCCAGAAAATGTTACGGTTCAAGTTCTTACACCAACTTTAGCTGCCGTCTATTGGATGCCACCAAAAATATTTAATTCCGCTGCAGTAAGTTACGAGATTCATTGGAGATCAGACCGTTTGATAAATGGAGTTCGACAGAAAGGCGAACAGCTGGTGAAAGATACAGAACATACGGACAATGGTAAATTCGTTGCCACGTTACAACCGTTGTTACCGGGACAAGTATACTTGATATACGTTCGCGCTTATCCAGCACATTTCAGCAACGTCTATAGCGAGAGCGTGGAGCAAAGGATCAGTATGTATCCGGAGCCAAATAATTTAACATTAATCGCAGTCAGTATAAACAGCTTGAACATTTCCTGGGTACCCACGATAAACCTAACGATCAGCTATGTCCTAGAATATAAGGACGTTGCTCTCGAAGAATGGCACGTTGCGAATGAATCCGACATTGATTACGACAAAGTCATTTATCGCTTGCGAAATCTGCAACCGCGTACTCTCTATAAGTTTCGCTTGTTGCTTCGATATCCCAATTACGATCAAGACTTTATATGGCCACCAGACGGAAGATTTACCTATCAAACTCTTGGTAAGTAATCGACAATTGGTTACAAGGTGATGGCGTTTAATTAACTATCTCAATGATCTTAGGAGACGTACCGAGTGCACCCGGAACACCGATCGTAACCAAATTACGCAATTCCGTATACCAATTGAATTGGGAAGCTGCTCAGGCTCACGGTTCCCAAATTACGTTGTACCGTCTAGAAGCGAAATCGTTCGACGACGACGGACGACGAGACGAAGGAGCCGCTGCGACGAGTAGCGGCGACGACTGGACGTTGTGTTACAACGGAACAGACAATTATTGGATCATCAAAGGAGACATGGATCGAAGATATAGATTTCGCGTGAGAGCTCGAAACGCTTATGGATTCGGTGCCTGGAGTAGATCCAGCAGCATCATTGATTTAACCGAAACAACCATTGGCGGGTTGTTGGCGACTCAACAACAATTGGGATGGATATTAGGTCTGACCGTCCCGGTCATTGCATTCGCTCTAGTTTGCTTTTGTTACTTTCTATGTCGTAAGTTGATTTCCAGGTTCAACTTTTATTTAAAATTTACGAAAGGATACACTATAATATTGGATATTATTTTAACAGTGTACAGGCAACGTAAAGACGACAAGAAAGCGGTCCTATCTCCTATTGTGTCAGACGTCGAGTTGGCAACATTACGAGAGATACCTCGTGGTAACTTTGTTCAGCCGAACGCTCTTTACGTATCCACTATACAAAACGATCCGGACGATTCCATGTTGCCAAAAATAAAACGGGAACAAATAACGTTGGCCAAATTTTTAGGCAGCGGTGCATTTGGTGAGGTCTGTAGCATTACGGCATACACGTATATATTTACATATATGTCGCATCTTTGCAAGAATAGCGAAACAAATCAATATTTTTCGAATTTCACATTTTGTGAGAATTACGTTCGAAATACGTAGATTTGCAGTCAGTGAAAGCTACACTAGTCGAATCAAAATTTTCCGCGAAATAATCTCTTTTTGCTTCTTTCCGATAAACGTACCGTTTTTCTTTCGTGCTACTTTTCCATGGAGGTACGATATATGTATATGCATCATCTATGCATCTCCATAAAAAACATTGTCATAAAAAGTTGGTATCCATCGTTCCATGCAACATTTACCTCTATTATTTTCTGGAGTTACTCCGTGTACAGTCATATGTATGTACATACGTAAATTTGCGCGCGCGCGCGTGCTACTACAATATGCGTGAACGTACACGCACACAGGCGCGTTCGCGCATCACACGCACAGTGTGTCCCATCTATAACTTATTATACTTATTCACGATATTTCCAGGTGTTTCAAGGAAATGCCAAGGATTTGAATGGCCCTGGCACTATTACACCCGTTGCTATAAAAACACTGCGCAAAGGTGCTACGGCACAGGAGAAGAGTGAATTTCTACAAGAAGCACGGCTTATGAGTCACTTTCGACACAAACACGTACTGCGGCTTTTGGGTGTTTGCTTGGATATAGATCCACCACTGCTCGTATTGGAGCTGATGGAAGCTGGTGATTTGTTGAGCTACTTGAGGGCGAGCAGATCCTTACAACCAACAGATCCGTACGCCTTACGTTTACAGGATCTCTTAGCGATGTGCGAGGACGTAGCCAGAGGCTGTCGATACCTCGAGGAACTTCATTTCGTTCATAGAGATCTTGCTTGTAGAAATTGCTTGGTATCAGCGAGAGATCGCGAGAATCGAGTCGTCAAGATCGGCGATTTTGGTCTGGCGAGAGATATTTACAAAAATGATTATTACCGCAAAGTAAGAACGTATTTGTGACGTGCGTTTTAATAAATAATTGAAAGGAAGGGTTCAATGAGCACTGAATATCGTAATATCCGTAGGAAGGCGAAGGATTACTTCCCGTTCGTTGGATGGCTCCGGAATCCTTGGTCGATGGAGTTTTCACGTCTCAAAGCGACGTTTGGGCGTTCGGCGTACTAATGTGGGAGATCACATCGTTGGGGCAGCAACCTTACCCCGCTAGAACGAATCTAGAAGTGTTGCATCATGTACGAGCAGGTGGAAGATTGCCTAAGCCACTAAACTGTCCACCAACGTTACATCGTTTGATGTTGTGTTGTTGGAGTGCTGCAGATAGCAGGCCAAGTTTCAAGACTTGTCTCGAACATATCGTGACTCTACGAAAAAACATACAAGATGCCGCGTTGAGTCCTGTACACGCCGGTCATTATTTGGTACGAAGAGGTGAGTAACGAAATCGTGCATAAACGTCATACGTCAAACGGTACATATGTATGCGTGTGTCTGTGTACACACCCTCACACATATTTTTCATCATACAGGATGGGTTAAAGGAAATCTCTATTTGTTTTTTTTTTTTAAATTAAAACTTTCACATTTTGTACAATAATGGATCATTTATGGTAAACATCACTTTTTATGTTCTCCTATAGAGAAGAAATAGGTATACAAGTAGTACATCACAATTGCAATTCTCAAGTGAATAATGACTATCTTTTTTGTAACTACCGTTATAGTCACCGCACGATGATTCTCTCGTTACGAGAAACGCATCTTGCACGTTTGCTATTATAAAATCTACGTGTAAAAAACATACGTGTAGCACGTATGTATGTATACGTCTACTGTCCGTAAACGAAGAGAGTACCAGGGGGTCGGCACAGAGGCAAGGGGACACTTCGCTTCCCACTCTCACGTAATGCTTCCGTTATTTCTAACTTTGCATTCTTCATCGGCACGCATTAACATACATACAGGTAACACGTAGGTATAAAATGACGCGATTAATGTATCACGAAGAATAAGACATCTCGTATGTTGAGAGAATTTTTATAAATAACGTTAAATATCATAAGCTCTCGACTTACTTAGGTCAAATTGTAAAGTCGACAAAATCATTCAAAAGTTATTATTTTCATGATTTTCTAAATTTACTTTTATCCTGCGTCGCTCGCTCGCTACGTTCACTTTTTCTGTTACGCGGCGCTGTATGACAGCATTAGCGATGGTAACCTCTTCCATTCAATAAGGAAAACGCGTGTGCTTTACATCTATGATCGCGTTTGAAGTGGTGGGTCTTTTTAGGAGTACGGCTTATCAAACCCGCATTCTTTCATTGGGTATTTTATTTAGTTTGCGGACAGTACACGTATGCAACTTGTTCAACAATCTTTCATTATTACGTATACGCTTGGAAGCTTACTTTGCCGAATCGTGACTACAAATTGCGACATTCTAGCGCGTATGAGGTAGAATAGCATGACCCTCCTTTATATTATGCGTAAGTATGCTCGCGCGTATTATTAGCTGGATCGCGATACGAGAACAGGTATGGTTCGTAAATAAATCTGACGCAAGATTTTTCTCGATGAGAAAATTGTACATTAAATGTATCTCTCTCATAATGTGCTTGAAAATATACTGATCATCGCATGACTTGATGCTTGCAGGCATATCTAACATGGCTTATTTCGCTGACGAGAATCAAAATTGCAATAATCCAGGTGGGTTTTAACACGTACGTTAAAGCATGTACGTTTAATATAAAGCAAATGAAAATTAGTAAAGAATTGGCACAGATTAACGCTCTCGTTCACCATTGCGCATTTTTCAAAACGTGCGACGTCCTTGTCAATTGGAGGATATACAATACAGATATGCACGGTTCGCTCCATAAAGTAACATTATACCCTCGCGCACTAATCACTTTCTTCTTATCTTAACAGTCGACAATTTTTTTTATTTTTTATTAACTCTTCTTAATCTGGCGATTCGCTCGATTTTTTCTGCTTTCATTACTTCGTTTACGTTTTACGTTTATCATCGCAATGCGAGTCCTGTTTTCTTATCTTACCGTTGATTTGATGTTTACATTATGCTTACGTAGGTAACTCGTGGAAGTCAAGTAGTTCCGAAGGAAGTCGAGATATGCAACCTTTTCTTCAAAATCAACAAAATGCCACGCTCGTAATGCAGCCCGACGAGGTACCGAAATATTTGGAGCTACTGGCGGACAACGATGACGTGGTCCCGAAGGAGAATCGAATCACCGAGTACGAAGTTCCACGATCGATTCATATTTCGAATCCAAATTTGATAAATATCGATAAGACCGAGCACAGACTGCTGCAGTATCGTAGCTTGGAGGATTCGTGGGATTCTGATGAACTTTTAAAAAATAGCGTTAGGGATCGAAGATCATCCGTAACTTCCTCCGAACCGAGCAGAGAAGCAACCATAAAAACAAACGTGATCGATAGGTGTAAAACGTTAGACGCATCCAAAATAAGAAACTCTAGTTCTAGAGGTTGCTTCAAAGGGGAGTCATTCGCGGTACCTAAAGACCAACAACAGAGGTTTAAGTCGAGTGACACGGTCGAACGGAAAAGTCTGAAAGTGAGTGTAGCAGAAGAGAAGGACGGCACGACAGTTAACTCAACCAAAAATACGAGGGTAGTGTCCACGCATTTGAATTCTTTTTCGAACGATTCACTAAACGTTTCTTTGGGAAATGACGTTTCGAATGCGAACGAACATGGAGAAGGTGACGTTAACGAGACTAGCGTAAAAAATAATAATTCAACAAAGATACAGAGGACTCAGTCAACTTTGCAAAGTAGCAAAGCCAATATTCCTTTAGTGATAAACAGTGCGCTTTTGAATCTACTGAGGCAAACACCGACGATCGAGGGCGGTAATAATAGTGTTACGTACACGAACATAAATGCGGATGCCGTACGCGTGAACGGATCGTAAGAGTAAGGTTTCTTCGAAAGGAATTATCGGAATTCGCAAATATTTTATTTTGTAAATACTTGAACGAATACTCAACATTTATATTTGCACTTTTATAAGAGTACCTGCATTAAGTTCGTACAAAATCGCTATCACTTATATACGTATGTACATATATACATAGGTATGTATATTTAAGAAGGAAAGTAGAAGTTGAACGATACCATTGTAGTTACAGTGGACAAATGCTTTACGTTACTGGTGCTATAGAAAGAGCCATGCATCGTAGCCAATACACTGCCATTTTTTATTACTCTATGTTGGATGACTTTATTTTGTACATTAAATAAAAAACGCAATACACACACACACACACACACACACACACACCTGCTCGTGCGTTAATCGAAGCGTCGAGAAACAATTGACCAACGAATTCGTTAGAAACGTTACAAATTATTCATGGTCACGTTTCACGCGAGTGTAGAAAATTATATCAGTACACGTTCAATATCATCCAGTACATCAACGATTTATGTATATATTGATTGCGCGTAGCATACGTCGAAGTAAACTTTTACTTTGCACATTATCCGTAGTAAAAGCATGAAATGCATTTCATACACGTGAAAAACTTTACAGAAACGAATATGCGAATTTGTATGTGTTTTAAGTAAAATATAGCGATTTAAAAATGCAGTTTTGGGATCATTGATATTTTTTGTAACGAAACATGTTACATTAGGATGAGTGGTTAGAAGCATGAATGCCATATCCAATATTTTTAAAAGTATTAGTTATTGTTATTACTTAGTTTTGTTATCACAATCATTATCATCTTCGCTACGATTATTGTTGTTATTGTTAACGATTTATTTCACTACAGGTAATTCCTGTACATGTCAAAAAAAATGGAAAAATATAATTCAGTGTATAAAATCGACAGCTTTTAATCGATCAATTGATCTCATTCGACTGTGAAACGTTCATTTTCATTTTGTACTCTTTAATAAATTAAATAGTGGTAATCGCTCGTCTCACATTTGTATATTTTATCATGAAATTGCGAAATAAACTACGATAAATTTGGGAAGATTTGTAGATAAATGTCATTTGTCTTATTCATACTTTTTGTTTTATTTTGCACATTAATGAAGAATAGAAGAAAAAAATGCAGTACATAGATCCTATGATTGGTAGAAATCTGATTACATTGACATACATTCAGTAACCGTTGAGTTAGACCCGCCCCCCCCACCGACACCATCTGCGGAATCTGTCGTAAGTATTGAAAACTCAATGGAACAAAGGCAAGCTTATTCACAGAAAGAAGGAAGACAGTACATCGTAGGTATCCGCATGTACGAAAACTAATAGTCAGGTTTGCAAATGATAATGTTGGCAATCAACGCATTGAATAAGACAGAGCGGCGGAAGCATTTCTGTATTATCAGGACCACATTTGGAGCGGGGAGATATGGGAAGGAGAAGTCGGAAAAGAGCAGTTTAATGGTAATCCGTAGGCGAAACATATTGAGGAGGAACGCAGAACGAAGCGGGAACATGGCAACGATAAGTTGTGTACGATCATCATCACACTCCCGTTTTCTATCGCGTTTTTTTTTCTGGAATAAGTTTCATTTAGCGATTGAAATCGAAACCGACAATTGCTCCAGCGCAGGCTACTGGTGCTTACGGCACGAGGAAACCATCACCCATATGTCCTACAGTTTTCAGATCAATTGTCCGTTACAAAAACTTATGATTTTGGCGGATGATGGCGCTGCGCCGAGTTGTCCGCCGGGTGGCCATCAGGGTCGCCCCCGGATTTAGGACCATCTCCCACGAGGCGGCCTGCGTCCTGTCAGGGATTCCGCCGTTAGACCATCTGGCGGAGTCGTACGCGGTCATGTATCGTGACCGATGC